>PYAF01002836.1:94646-121908 GCA_007407185.1 Glycine tomentella | reverse complement strand
ACATAAATTTTTCTATGCATCCTTGACTCAAATTTTATTGAGGTCCATCAAGTAAATCATTTATCATCTCATTATATGTTTTTAGATATGACATGTTGTAAGAATTCTCTTTCTAGATATCTTGGACCATATTAAAAATATCCTTTAAAATTAGACTCTTAAATCATATTAGAATTAGGGTTTAGGATCAAATTCAACTCTGCAAACCAACTTTTAAGGCTAGCACTGATCAAGCCTTGTAAGTATTATTTTGACCACATCTAGTAGATGTACATAGGATTAAACACACATCCTTGAGGCTAAAATTAAGGCAGCCTTGGAAGAGTATGCAATTAAAGCAAGTTGGAAGTGATGACTGCAATTAAAACAACTTTCCAATAGGATATTTTAGTCTCAAAATGTTTTAACATATTTATGTGAGACATGTTAGTTTTGATATATTCTAAGTGGAATTTTTACTTAGTGGGGATAACAAAGGATCATTTAGAATATAAGGATTAATATATTTCTTGTGGGATAATATGTGTAACTAGACCGGAACATCCATTGAGTACACAAAAACATCAAATAGCCCTAGATAATACAAACAGAGTCACCACAAAACTTGAGAGAGAAATAGTTCGTGAATCTTTATCTACAAGGTAAGCAATAGTTCCAAAGAGATAAATTTTGAGTACATGAGTTTTGATTCCTTATAACGTGTTCTACCCCTTTTCTTATTTATTTTATATGGTTGAATCATGTATAGGGCACCTCCAAATTTAATTCTCAACACTGGCAACCAGAGTTTCAGACCAATGGTTTCTTCAACTGGTTTATCTGATGTTATCATTCCTATGCAAAATCTGAGACAAAACTTACAAATTAGAAGGGTAAATTCAAAAGCAATTTTTATCTTTTTTAACCCTTTGATGATGACATATAGTGGTCAATGTTAAATTTTGATTCTGGGGTTCTAACACACGAAACATGGATTATGGAACTTGAAAAGGAGATGAGTAGAGAAGAACAAAATGAAACAGCAAGGAATTTCAGACTCATAGAGGTAAATCCCATATTCATATATCTACAAAGACTTAGGGAACATTTGTTTTGAATATTACTAGAAAATAGAAATGAAAATTATAAGGGCAACTTGCATTGCAGGGACGAGTAGAACGACTATGGGATAATCGACGATTTGAAATTGGAGAAGGTTCATCCTCTAAGCGCCAAAGGGTACCTAATTTTAGTGTTCATATATTTACGAGTGGTACCATATGATGACTTAGATTGATCATAATATAACAAAGTTTATTTTTTAAAAAAAAGATAACCAAATTAAGTAGTTGGCTATTCTCAAAACATAAATAATTCTTATCTCGAGATATTTATAGATAACAAAGTTACTAAAAAGTTTATAGATAAAACATTTGGTTATTTTTTTCTTCTCTTTTTGGGCTTTACCTTGAAGTTTAAACCAAGTATTGGTTTGCTTTTCTGTTTTGCAGACAAATGCATTTGCAAGGGAAGAACCTAACACATGCCTTGCACTCCAGCTACCAAACAATGCACCTGAAAATCAAGGGGTGCAGAATCAGAACAACAATAACCATGGAAATCGTGTGGAAATTAGGAGGTTTAATTTTGTTCTCCAATCTCGTGATTCTCTGTTTCTCTTTCTTACAATATCTCTTGTGATTTTAACTGTCATTTCATGTTCTTGTGGATTTTAGTAATTCTCTCTATGGTCCAGTATTTGAGACTCTTGGCCTAGCTGCTGACCCTCACATTAGAATGTTCAAAGCACAGAATGGTAATTACAATCAATTTTGATACTTTCGTTGAATACTACCATGAGTATCACACTTCTCTATTCTTCTTTTTTGCTATTAATAACATGCAGAAATTCACAGTAGTTCACTCATTTTTGATTGTGAGATATTGAAGAAAAATTACAATATTACTTGCAAGCATTACATTCATTTTCAGCCAAAAATCTTCAAGTTTTTTACAAGAATCATATTATTCTTAATGCAGGTCAAGCGGAAAGAGGGTATTACATGTTCAAATGACAAGTGTCTAGGATTCTCATGTCCACTCCTGTTGGAATCTTTATCGTTGTTCAATCAAATTCTCAAATAAGGGATTATTTCTATGCTTAATTCCAGTTAACATTAAGTGGGCGTTTGAGGCCTATTTTATTGATTTCTTTCCCGTAGAGACATAAAACTGCATAGTCTTTGTGGTGTTTTACTTATTTCGGCACTGTTACTTGCATGAATTACCTTATTATCCCATTTTAACTTACATGGGTTTGGTTTATAAAAGTACACTATCTTTGGACCAACAATTTTTGGATTATATTATTTCAATTATTTATTGATAAGATATATATACTAGTTAACGACTAAAGTTATGTTTAGATAACTTCTCAATAATTATGTATAAGAAAAGAAAATCAAATGATAAAATAAATCAAGTTTTGAATTCAATAGTCAAGTCCTCAAAGTATAAAACAGTTTTATAATGTAGTCTAATCATAAATTATCTTGGTATGACTTTTAAAATAGATATCATAAAAGTCAACAAATTTGCCATATATGATAATTTGTGATTTGATAATGATATAAAATATTTTACACGGTCAATGTACAACTTATTTTCTAATTCAGTTTTTCCAATAATTATTTATATAATATCTTGTATTTCTACATAAGTTAATTTTAAAAGACAAAAAAAAAAAACTCTATTTATTTTATCTTTTTTCTCCTTACAATTGTTTATTGAGAAGTTTTATCTAAATGGTCCTACATAACTTTTTTTTAGCACATATTTTTTAATATTAATTATATAATAGAAGAAACATGTGATGTGTAGAGTGATTATATAAGAATAACTTCTATGTTTTTAACTATTTTCCAAAAAAAGTTGAAAAACATTGTTAGCAAACATAAAAGTATTGATTATTTTCAAGTACTTGAAATCCATTTATGAATTCGAAATGTTGTTTAGTATTAACACATTATAATTGCTTGACAAGTTGTAATTCTATAGAAGCTAGGTAAAAATGTGACAAGGTAATACATGATTGAAAGTATAGAGGCTAAGTAAAGATGGAGCTACCTTAGCAAGAGTATGAGGAACTCCATTGACTTGCCTCTTAGCAAGACATACATCAAAATGTAGAATTAAAAGCCAATAACAATCTGCACTTTTGTACTAAAACACCCAATTCTAAAATGTCACACATTTACTGTCTATCTCAAACACAACCCATTTATAGCCATAAGAAGCAACAAATTCCAGAGCTTGAAACAAGCCCCATGCCTCACCTTCAGGTACAGGCACGTGAATGTCTTTATTATATATCTAAAGTTTCTACTTGCAATATCAATCAAGAAATCATCATGTGGAAAGAAATATATATACTAAATGTGCTTGTAGTTTCAAAGCCTTATTCCCATAAGGTTCTAACTCATAAAAGTTAAGTAATTCCTTATTGATATTGAAATTTCTACATTTTTTATATATTTAGATTAAGGGTAGCCCATGCACATGAAAACATGCTATTAGTACTGATAAAAAAAATGCTATTATTATTTTATAATGCAGTGAATTTAGATTACAAATTCTTGCTAAAAACATTTATAAATTAAGAGTATCAATAACACTCTTTCTAATATAGTCATAACTCACTTAACACATTTTGTATTATTAATTAAAATTTATTAAAATTACAAAATCATAGGTGAGACTCATTAAATATAAACTGGGATTGCGTAAAATAAATATGAAATGGGATGAAGAAAATTATGTTTCATGTTATATCCAGATATTGTGTTCAGCACACCGATGACCTAGACATATAGAAGATATACTAAAAATTCTAGTCATCAATCGTGGAATAATGTATTTATATACACACTACACAATTTTTGTATAATTGAATCTTGTATCATTTGACTATATAAGGTTTATATATATATATTAATCTTCAAAGTTCCATGTAATTTTTAGGCACTTTTTGTTTTCCTGTTGGCATCGTCATAACGAGATTCATTGTTGGAGATTGTTAGTGACCATCTTCACAGGTACAAATGTCTTTCATAATCTTTTCATACTCTTTTTGTTACGAATGCTTTTATAACTTGTTTTATGTTATTAATGACTATTGCTTTATATACAAGTTATGTTCATTATGAGTGAACATTAGTTTCTTGTTTGAGATTCAATACAACGATTCTTCCGGACAAATTGGATTAACCGTTGTATTGAATCTTGAATTATCCATTTGGACAGTTTGGGAAGATTCATTTTTTATAGTAGATTCATATGTATAGGTTAACACTCTTTTCTTAAATTTGATGAAATTTCGATATAATGGATTTCCCTTTGTTCTCCGGGTGCAGACTTGATTGTGGTCGAATTCATCTCACCGCTTTCATGTCGTGTACTTGGACATTAATGCAAAATGCTGCCGAAATTTTGTCAAATATAAGAAAAGAGAGTTAACCTATATGTATGAATGTACTATAAAAAAAAATGTCTTCCTGAATGGGATAGGGACAGACCTTTCATGAAAAGAGAAAGGTTTTCATGCACGGAATAACTTTGTGAGTATCACAGAGTTATTAATTAGATGGATCGAAGTTGGATCAATGCAAGTCGCATGAGCCATGTGTATGAGGAAGGCATTGAACAATTCTTGGAATTTGCCTCTGGAAGAAGTCGACCAGATGAGGATGAAAAATATTTATGTCCTTGTATAAATTGTTTGAATGGGAGACGACAAGTACTAGACGATATACGGGAACATCTTCTACGTGATGGGATTAAGAAGAATTATACAACATGGATATGGCATGGTGAATTGATAGACATGCAGAGGGGGTCCCAAACTGAATCGGTTGATGTATAAATGAGAGATCGATTAGAGGGTATGATTCATGATATCAAACAAGAGTCTTTTTAGCAAACACATGCCCCTATGTATGATACCTTTGAAAGTGATTCGAAGGAGCCTTTGTATTCGGGGTGCAAGAACTCTTGGACGTGTTGTTAGCGGTGTGACAATCAGACAATACTTTGGACCAACTTCAGCAAGCTCCTGCACGTCTATGTCAATCAACCCTGAAGAGCTGCATCGATTAACAGAAAATATTACGGAGAAGCTAACACAGAAAATCAGGGATGAGCTGAAGCGATTGATCACTGAAAAAATGACTGACAACTAACGTTGTCCTTCAGCCAAATGCAATCCAAAATGCAATCGCAGAGACTCGTACTGCCTCCTGAGCCTAAGGTTGGTATTACATACAAGGGGAGCATGAAGATGGATCAAGATACATGCTGAAGATGAAAGAGTGTTTTAGCTTTGTACATGTCATTCAATTGAAGACATTTGTAATTGCTTGGTGTAAGAAAGAATCATCCTATGATCCATTGCATTGCATAAACATCATTCATTTACTTGCATTCATAATTTTACAAAAGTACATGGTTTGTGAAAAGGTTTAAGATTTCATGATTGCATCAAAGTAAAGTGTTCATGATTTTAAGTTTTTGAAAAAACTATTTTTAACTGTATTAATCGATTACCACATATTGGTAATCTATTACCTAAGCTTTGAAGAACAAAATAATCGATTACCAACATTAAGTAATTGATTACTCAATATAAACACAAAACATGACTGTGTTAATCAATTACCATTTATCAGTAATCGATTACTTAGTTCATTTATGAAATAGAGAATCCTTGTAGTAGTCGATTACAGGTCAAAATAATCGATTACTTTGTTAATATAACCTTTCCAGAAAATTGAAGAAGATTTTAATCGATTAAATTTGTTTTCAATCGATTACAAATGAAGTTTTAATCGATTACTTAGGTGATTTGATCGATTACATTCAGTTACAACTATTTTTTATAAATAACTAATGGGTTTTCTGAAACACACAACACATTTACTCTGCAAAATTTCCAAAGTTTTCATAAGCCTTCTGAGATTGAGAAAGATTACTTTGAGTTCTAAAGTGTTTGACCCACAAATTCAAATCTTCATGGTGTTTTGAAAGATATCTTGGGCAAGACAACTAAGAAGCTTTTTGGAGAGGAAGTTGTGAAATTGTTTTTCATTTCAATCCTATTTGGTAACTTATATTCATTCATATTCAGTGGATCATCAGGTTATCTCTCTCCATTAGCTTTGCTTGTAAATTCGTTTTTGTATTTTTTGGTTGTTTGTAACTATTACAAAGGGTTCTTGAAGTTTTTCTAGAGTGGATTTCTCTAGAGGGACATAGTAGATAAGGGTTCTCTATGTCTTGATCACTAGGAGTCTAATAGGGTTTTAGATTTCTGTTCTTTATCTAGGTTTGATAAAGGGTGATTATTGTAAAGCTTGTAAGAACTGAATTTTGTGAATAGTAGAACTCTAATATAGTTTTGATTAGAAGAAACTGGACATAGCTTCTCTTGTTGAGAGGTGTACCAGTATAAGTTCTTGTGTTGATCTTTATCTTTTAATCTCTTTTTGTTATCTTGATTTGTGATTCTTGGTGAATTCTTTATTACTCAACAAGTTAAGTTTTTGTAATTGTTTTCTTGGACTGAGTGGTTTGATTGATTGTAGCATTCTTGGTTTAATTGTGATAAAGATCCTTTAACTCTGATTTTCTAAAGATTTTAAAAAGGTCAAGTTTAAACAAATTCACCCCCTCTTGGTTATTGTGTGTGTTGATATTGTTTTCAGTTGGTCCTTCTACTGCCCGTGTCAGCACAAAGGGAAGTTGTGTCAATCCCTCAGGGCTAGACCAAGACACAGGTGCATCAGACAGGCGTGGGTTGTATGTTGATGACACTCATCCCTGTTTGGTTGCCCTTGGAAGAGTTTATGAGGTGTCAACAACCGTTCACAACATCCCTTTAACCAATGATTAAGTAAAGGTCGGTGTTGAGAAAGTTTGAGATGCTAATTCTTGTGTCCCTGTTGTTGTTGGAATGCTCTTTATACAAAAGCTATTGGCCTTAAGTGTATGGCAAAGGCCTAAGAGACCTAGGTTTAGGTTTCTTAGTCTCCTATATAATAATCCTATTTGCTCTAAACAAAATACAATAGTTGTCGTCATCTCTCTGAAATAGAAAAGTGTCCACACATTTTCCCTCTCCCTTATTCGAGAATAGTATGGAAGATTTGTCATTCGTAATCGATTGAGGAGGCCAAGAGAGGACTCACCAAAGAAAAAGGAGGAGACTGCATTCACGCTTCAAGAGGTAATTATCTCTTTTTTATTAGAAAGACAAGGATGATCTTATAACATATAAACGTACTAGGTCCAATACGCTTCCGCAGATTCTTAGAAATCCTACACCTATACCCACTCAAGAGGTTCGGTTAGTGGGACAGGTCCTTAACACCTTCCTTGCTTAGTCGACACATCTTGTACAAGTTTTTTCATAACAAGTATTTCCTTTTGTTGTGTTTGTTATTATTAAAAATGATTTGTTACAAATAAATTAGTGTTGACTGTCATTGACTTATGTTTATTAACTGTTTAGGATAAACAAGGACCAGCAAAACCTTTACATAAGTCAGAACCTGACGATGATCCCCTATACCAGATGACATTAACGATTCTACAGCTTTTCCTCAAGCCTATGCAAGTGTCGCGAGATACAACTATGTTTGGGGTGTATAATGATGACGTCCCCTTGTACATAAAATATGAAGATCTTTCTGTAAGGCACTTTACATTACAGTCCATTACATAACTAATTATTTTAAATTGATGCATAATTTACTTTATTTTAACAACAATAGGCATATGAATGAGTTAAGTCTGCAATCGAAAAATGCATCTATGTATGGATTTCTTAAGCCACAGTTCATACAGAGATTTGGACAATCACAATTTGAATCTGAAGATTATATTAAGAGATGGATGCAAAATTCACAGAAACATGTTTACCTTGGAGCCTACTTGAATTGGTAAGTAAAATTGTATAAATCAATTTAAATAATGTATGCACTATAATAACTTAATATTCTATAATGCAGTGCACATTGGTAACTGGTCGTTATATGTCCTAAGGACAATGTTGTTGTCTAGTTCTGTTCCTTGCACAATAAGCCCGACAACTACTTGAAAAGAATTATTAATATGTCAGTTGTAATTTGTAACACATTTACTTTATTATTTGTAAGACATCAATATTTTAATTATACAATATGCATGCATGTTTCTCTTAATTAGTGCTTTGAAGGGATTCACTGATATTCAATGAAGTAAATCCAAGGCTATTACTAAATGGATTCTAGTTAAAGTAAGTCATTTAAATAATGGTTGATGTCTTAAAAATTACATTTATTAATGTGTATACTAATTTTTGGTTAACTTTGAATATCTGAATATCTTATTGAATTTAGTATAATAAGCAAAGGGGAAACACTGAGCGGCTATTATGTGATACATTGGATGTAAACGATAGTACTAGGAGGTTTCAAGGATAATTGGAAATTGATAATTGTTTACTTCAAAACTAATTTCATTTATTATACTTGTTATTATATATATATTGATTAAGTTGTTTTCTGTATGGTCTATATATTTAGTATATATTTAGTATGAAGAAAATTGAACCTAATAAATACATATTCAATTTTGAACTCAAATGTTTCACTTTGGTGAGAATATTCTTTCAAATATAAATTAGTTGTGCGAGAGGATTTAAAATGGTTGTTTGACTTTTCTAGTATTTTTTCATGAAGCATGCCTCAATTTGTGTTATCATTAAATATTTCTATTATTTAAATAATAAATATTGTATTTAATATAATATTATACAAATAATCTTATTAATTTATTATTTACTCTTTCATCTAAATGGGTTTCAAAAAAAATCAAAATTTAAAGAGATAGTAAATATTTTTCTTATTTAGTTATAAAGTTTCATAATAAAAATATATATATAATTAAAAGGGGATTGACTTTTCATAGATGTTATCTAATGTTATCTCTCTTCTATATAATAAGCCTCATGATGATAATTTGGTCTCTGAAAAATATTAAATACAATTAAGAACCAACATTGATTCATACTATACTTTTTGTGAAGAATTAAGCGTTAAAGTTTGACTTAATCAATGACTCTGATGTGTACATAATAAGTTTATTAACAAAAATCAATATTATTTTGATAAGAATGCAAAATCTTTTATTTAATTCATAGTGAGACAAATTTCTAGTGGGGCATATAATAAAGAGGGGATATGTGGCACTCACTAAAGAAAAAACACAGCAAAAAATAAGGGATGCTTTGTTGTGCACCCACAAGTTACTTGCCTTTTGTTTAGTGCATTTTTGTATTTTCAATCCCAATTCAATTCAACATTAAACACTGGTGGACCCCACACAATGCATCAATCAAAACTCATGCATGCACTAACTTACATTTCATGCGTGTCTCTTATAAATCACCCTACATTGTGGATTAGTGTCTTTTTATCCCTTTGTAGCTCTTTTAAATACTGAACACCAAAATTAAATATGAATAAGTTACTACAAATAAAAAAGTATGTTGTCTTTTTTCATCTTTTGAGTACATTCGATATTGAATGTTTTCAAATTAGAATAACTTTTATTATAAAAAAATATTACATAAAAAAAGTAACATTTAATTTTGAAATATTTTTTTACTGTGTAATTCCTTACCAAATGACTTTTAAACATTAATCAATACCAATCTTTTCCTATTTAACAAAATATATAAACAAAGGAAAACATAATACATTCATTATTTTTTTTCTTATTTAACCAAAGAAAAAGTAGTAGAAATTAGGGGATGTCATGAGAGCATCAAGGTTAGGCGTATTTCTTTTATTGTAAGCTGGCTCGATATATAATTTCTTAAGTTATAACCTTTGTTATCTAAACTTTGCAGTTTCATAAGAAAATATGCATTTTGAAAGGTTTCCCTTCATCCTCTACTTCAAGTTGTATTGACATGTTGTTCCTCTTATAAGGTATTACATTTACATTTAAATTATAGTGTTTATAGATAGAAATTCTATATCAGTTGCTTTTTCTTTGTCCTTATCAATTTTCATTACAATAGCCAAACATTTCAATTTTGATTTATTTTGTGTGATGGGATCTATTTGTATCCATACCAAATCCTTTACTAAAATTGTCGGATAATTTTCGTTTTTAGTTGATAGATATCTTTTATTTGATAAGATATAATCTTTATTAGGTATCTTTTAAGATATAATTTTTATTACATATCTTTTATTTGATAAGATATTATCTTGTTTGATTTGATGGCTTAGGCCCAGCCCATTTCATCCTATAAATAGATGAGTAAGGGTGGAGGCAAAACACACAGAAATTTGAGAGCCTCAAGTGACAGTCTTGAGTGTCATATTTGAGCAAGCCTCTGTGCTTGCATATTTGAGAGATTCTTAGAGAGTTTGAATGAAACACTCTAGGTTTCGTTTGAGTGACCATCATTGTTGGAGAGGTTGAGTGTACCACCACTTTGGTGTGTTTTTGATTCATTGTAACCCATATTTGTTATAGTGGATTTTGATACTGGACTAGGTCCCGTGAGTTTTTCTTTTCTCACATTGAGGAAGGTTTTCTCACGTAAAACAAATTCTGATTGTATCTCTCGCTCCTCTTTTGATTTTTGCTTCCGCATTTAATTTGATATTTGAGGGTCCGAGATTACCCAACAAAAATATATACTATAATCTAATTCTTTTTCCCCATCATCAATTTTTATGTCAGAATCCACATCTTCATAATAATTAAATGTGTCAAAATATGTATTTTGGGAGAAACCATAGATAACACAAATATATATACAAAAAACACTTTTATCAAACAAAGGATTATATACAAAAAACTGTAGATAATTCATTGTGTTTCTCAAACTAATTTCTTTTAAAGAGAGTATTTGTTAAGAAGTAAAAAAATGAGAGAAGAAATTAATTAATTGTAGACAATTAAATTTAAATAGAAATGAAAATAGAAAAAATGTTATATAATTTCCGTCAAATTCTATATATTTTTAACATTTATTATTGATGAATTTATTTGTTAAGAAAAATGTTCTTCAAAATCAAATATGAATAAATGACGTGGCTCTCACAACACTTTTATTCTAGAAAATCAATAGATAGTACAATTTTTTTTTTTTTTTAAAATGACATAAAATTCAAGAACCTGCGCAAAGCTGTGTCAACTTGAGACACAACTTGCTCTTTGTATGATTCCACATTCATAAAAAAAAGGAAAGTTTGAGGTGAAAGGCATGAAAGAAAAGTTCAACTTTATTAAAATTTATTATTGAGGAGTGTTACATTTATAAAATTATTTTTACAAAAACAACTATGAATAAATGATGTGACTCTTATAATTTTACAAAACAAGTTATTTGTTTTGTATTGTATTAAAATTTAATAAAATGAAGAGAGAGAGAGAGAGAGAGAAATGACAGCATTTCTTGTTGTTTCTCTTTTTTAGTTATTAAAACATTTATTTTGAAAAATATTTTTTATTTTTTTTAAAACCTTTGTTTGAAAATAATCTTCAAAAGTGAATATAAAACTCAATATTAAATACAATGAAGTTAGTATGTTTCGTAACATATTCATACATGCATGTGACCTTTTTTGTCTGTACCTACTGGAACATGGATCCTTTGAAATTGGTATTTCTAACGTGTCTCTACTTTTTTTTTCTCTATCAATTTTTTCCATTAGCTTGTTTATTTTATATCTATTTTTTTTTTCTTCTTCTGTTTTTTTGGATTGGAGAGGCTGAACAACACATATAATCTCTCTCCTCTTTTAAAATTATGTTTAAGAAAATTTTAAAATATAAAATTTCTTTTAAAATCAAACAAACATACGGGGAATCTTGATTAGTACAAAATTATTTTTTACTAAACGCATGAATATCGAATGGTTATTTAATTTTATTATTATTATTTATTTTTCCCATTTTATCCAATCCTTTCTAGTCTCTCCTTACTCTGCCATCACCCTGCATCTTCCTCTTTCTAGTTTCTAATCCCATCGCTTCTGATTTGGAACAACCTAATCATAATCAGATTTGAAAAAAAAAATACACAGAATCTAGAATTACAAAAATAATCTAGAGTGAGCACGTTGTATAAAAGAAAAAGTGAGAGGGAAAAATTGGGAAAGAACTGGCGAAAAGGAAAAACAAAAATAAAAAATATCAGTCAATGATATAAATATAAATAAATCTAATGGTGAAAAATTTCTCACACACAATGCAAGACCCTAGTAACTAAGCCGCTACACAATAATTCGTATGTTTTGTGATTTTTTTTTATGTAAACTGAATAGCAGTATTTTTAATTTAAGATATGTTTAAGCATTTTTTAAATTAAAGACTCTAGTATTTGCCACAGAAAATTATTAATGAGACTCGGACAAAATATTTCATTTGCTGAGCGTTGGTTAAATACAATGGTTTTACTTTTAATTAAACAATTGGATCATATCCCCAAGTCTAAACTAATTTACTTTTGTAAGATCCAATCAATTTCTATTTTTGTTGATATTAGTGAAAACATTTAGAAATTCCTTCAAACAACTCCACAAGTACGGTAAGTATGTTGTTCTTGCAACTTTTCCTTAAGTACCATAAGTATGTAATGGATATATATTCACTACAGGTCTTGATTTTCAATAGTCAAGTATGATAGAAAATAACTATTTTGGAAGAATTTACGTTAAATTGTCAAAAATTAAATTTTATTAGTAACGGATTGTTGGCTAATGTTTGATTTAAAAGAGTTGGGGGAATGGAAGGATAAGAGAGAGATTTCAATATGTAGAGGAAAAATATAAAAAATATACTAAAGTTATAATTGATGTGTTCCCTTATATTAGAATTTCTTTTAAATTTCAGCTTACCCAATTTTCAATTCCTTTTTCTTTAGCGATGAAAATTAACGACTCAAGGTTGATTAAAAAGAAAAAATAAATAAATGAACCCAGAAAATCTCTTGAGCATTATATACCAATATACATAGCAATAGAAGATATGATAATAAAATAAAATGGTTTGATTTTGATATATTGTTAGTATAAAAATTAGTTTCTAACCGTTAATTAGTTATAAATGGCCTTAAATGTGACTTTTAAAAACATTTATTATACATAAAAGTAAATAATTTTTAATTATATAATAATACATGATTAAATGACCATATAATATTTACGTTACATTTTTTATATAGTATAAATAATTTTTACACTATGTATGGCAATATATGATTGTTTTTCTGTAATTATCTAAAATGATAAAAAAAATTGAAAGTTCTAAGACATAAATTTATTAGTTTTAGTTCTATTTAACTTATAAAATAATTTAGTAATTATGTCTCGGTATTAAGATAGTCTTCTCATCTCCCAGCCCTTATCAATAAGGGCATCTTGCTTTAATGTGGTTGTAGTTAGAGACCTCAATCACATTTGTACTTTGAAAAAATATAAAAAGATGCAATTAAAATTGTGATCATAATGTAGTTATGGAAAATTTAAAAGTCTACTACAATCATAATTAAGGTTGAACAATCATTTAAAATCACGCATGGTATAAATATTTGTATCTCACATCATCATCACTTAATAGCAGTAAGGCTATTTTAAATAATTTAAAGATATTAAGTCTAATGATTTTTTTAAAGATTAAAATCAAGTGAAGCTATATTTATAGGAAATAAAAAAAATTATACTTTTTATAATGATGTGTTGCAATTATTGTCCTCAAATTCCCTTTCCTTGGAATCTAAACCAGAGTGTAGTTGAATTATTATCCTCAAATAATGATGTGATCAATTATTATCCTCAATCAGTTCGAATCAATCACCAATGAAACTCTTGATTCCCAATTTATGAAGAAAAATGTAGTTGAATTACCTGTTCCTCTTTCTATAGAGAACCAGGTAAGCTTTTATTCATTCTTGTAATACAAGCCTTTAAATAGATTTGTGTGTGGTTTGTGAATCTTGCACCAAGTTATTTGTTTTCTATAACTTAAACATTATCATGCCAATGTATTTTCTAATTGATTGACTAGTAAAAGAATAAAAGTCAAGTGACCTTCTCCCTAACATGAATATATCCATAGTATGAGTTGTGCAAATGTCCTCATTATATTGTGATGATAACCATTTGTTGGTAGATCATGATGTGATTAATTGAGTTGTTTATTTTTATAATGTAAGTAAAGCATTATGCACATTTCACAAGGAATTACATAAGGCAATAAAGTGGGATACTGGGTTGCAAACTTAGATATTTGACCTCTAGCCACCCTTGGGTGTGGAAGGATTTAAATGATTGATCTCATTGGAGTATCTTTTCTTAAAGATGCAATTGTTTGTTAGGATTTTTCATCACTTATTAAGCAAGTATAATGTAATTTTTTTTCCTTTTATAATAATGTTCAGTTTCAAAACTCATTGGGATTAGTAGATATAGGATACAACCAAGCTCTAATTAACTCTTCTATTTATTGAAACCTAGTGGTTACATTTCTTATTTGGACGACCATGCTAGTCGCTAAACTCTTCACCTCTAATCCACAAGAGTTGGCTTAATAGTAGGAATTTAGGTATTTTATATGATGATCTAAATTATTCTAACATTATTAATGAAACACATGACATAAAAGTATTGTAACATTATTACTTATCCGTTTGCATGTCCTGATAAATATTGATCACATGTCTTCATTAATGTCCATTTGTCACACATAATATAAATTTGAATGCATGTAGATGTGTTTCCATTTTTATATCACATATATTCATGTCATTTGCTTACTTTGTAGATTTAAATAGGTTGAACCAAAGATTTTGAAATCAAACTTATAATCAATAGGAGTTATATATTCTCATTAGATGTTGGGGCTCATGATGGACATGTAAGGGTTGTGGTACTATGGAGGAAAGTACAAGAAATTTATCTTTGGAATGCCATTTCTTTCTATGGTCTGGTGAGAGTGCTTGGTCTATTTGGTTGCCTGAAAATGCTTAAATTTTTCACAACTAGACAAGACATTGATCAAATTGTGGAAATGGTTAAATTACATTCTTGGCTATGGATTAATGGTATATTTGGATTGAATTGTTCTCATTCATGTTGGTTTTTAAATCCCAAAACATGTTTGGAATATAGTAAGTGAAGAATAAGAAGTATTGTTGGGGAAAAGTAAATATTGGTGTAAGGTGTGATTGCATGTATTTTTCTATAAGTTAGCTTGAGCATTTCTATAGTAGCATTTAGTGGATGGTATCTCGTGCTAATCGTAACAAGCTATGTGTGAATAATTAGGATGGCTTTTTCATGCAATTCGTAACATAGAGTTTAGATATGATACAATAGATATGGATGTAGTTATGTTTCTTTCCTACATATAATTTGTGTGTTTACATACATAGTTAGGGTTGGAAATTGGAATTGTTATGTTGGTTGTCACAAGGATGCAAAGGAGTTTGGTTTAGGAGAATGAATTCTTGTACAAGTACTAATGTTCATCGAGTGGCCTTCTTAGGTGGGTGTTACATAAGATTATCAACAACAATATTTTAACTCTTGTCATTTCCTATACAACATATAAGATGTCCTATTTTTTTAAGCATTTGGGGGTTTTGTTATGTGGTTAGTTTTGTCATTTTTGTGGATGGCTTATGCTAGTTGATTGGGATAGATGATTAGTATCATATATTGTTTGTATCCACGTAGAATATCAAAAAGATACAAATGTGTGCACACACAACGTAATGTGTATACATGATTAGAATAAATCTTTGCCATAGACATACATGGAGGAATCAAGAGTATTTTACTTATATTAAATCTTAATATTTTTTTCTATTTAATATATAGCTTTGATCATATTTGATAGGTAGGATTAATATAAGGAGAAACCAGATCACAAATTCAAAAGCAAGATTTAGCCACACACTATGATCCGTTTATTAGTTAACTTCTACACAATCCACCTATTAAGTTTTCCTGTGTCATTGTATGAATTAGTTTTTGTACATGTATGACGCATGTGTTATTCTTTCTCATTTATTGTTGAACTTGCGTATAATATATGTTCTACATTTCTTTGTTGTACATAGGTTTCAAGGTTTGACTATATCGAATGAAAATCATTCAAGTAGTCAGTTATTCAATCTAAATATCATCGGAAACAATACTTTTGAGTGACATTAGCCACCAATCGTCTATCCTTTCGTCTTCAATTCAAATATTTCCTATTAGTACAATTATTTAAAATATTTTTCTACAAACAGTGATGTCATTTGAAAAATGATTATTAGAAAACATAACAATAAAGATTAATCGAGTTTTTATTCCTTTTAAAAGCCTTTCTAGAAAACAATGAAAATGGGTTTAAGAAAAGTGGTTGTGCAAGACTTAGATGGTAGATTTATGAAACTTATTAAATTAAAAAGTTTTAAAACACACAATTCTTAACCCAAAAAACCTCTTATGTTAACGAAAGTGATGTCAACTTTGTTATTTCACTAATATTTTAATGATTTCTTATCTATAATTTTTTTAAAAGTTTCAATCATTTTGGACTAACGCCATTATTGTATTATACTTTGTTAGCCACATTGGTATTCTAATATTCATTGTAATTCATAAGCAGGTAGATGAAAGAGCAAGAATTGACATAGGATCGAAAGATCTATGTTACCACTTCTTCAATATGATTGTACCTATAACTCTCATGAGGCACGAAACTCTAGGTGATATGTGGCGTCCAATTTAGTACCTTTATGCATGTTAGTAATAATTATGTGTTCTTTATGATGATAATGGCATTTACTTTCCACATAAATGTTTCTATGCATCCTTGACTCAAATTTTATTGAGGTCGATCAAATAAATCATTTATCATCTCATTATGTTTTTAGATATGACACGGTGTAAGAATTCTCTTTCTAGGTATCTTGGACCATATTAAAAATATCCTTTAGAATTAGACACTTAAATCACATTGAAGTTAGGGTTTAGGATCAAATTCAACTATGCAAACCAACTTGTAAGGCTAGGACTGATGAAGCCTTAATTATAAGTATTACTTTGACCACATCTAGTCGATGTAGGATTAAACACACATCCTTGAGGCTAAAATTAAGGCTGCAGCCTCGGAAGAGTCTGCAATTAAAGCAAGTTTGAAGTGATGAGTGCAATTAAAATAACTTTCCAATACGATATTTTAGTCTCACAATGTTTTAACATATTTATGTGAGTCATGTTAGTTTTGATATATTCTACATGGAATTTTTACTTAATGGGGAGAACAAAAGATCATTTAGAATGTAAGGATTAAAATAGTTCTAGCGGGATAATATGTGTAACTAGGCCAGAACAACCATTGATTATACAGACACATCAAATAGCCCTAGATAATACAAACAAAGTCACCACAAAACTTGAGAGAGAAATAGTTCGTGAATCTTTATCTACAAGGTAAGCAATAGTTCCAAAGAGATAAATTCTGAGTACATGAGTTTTGATTCCATATAACGTGTTCTACCCCTTTTCTATTTCTTTAACTATTTCCTTATGACTACGAGTTTTGATTACTTATAACGTGTTCTACCCCTTTTCTATTTCTTTAACTATTTCCTTATGGTACGACAAAAATAACATAACTAGGGTTGAAGTTATAGAATGCTAGGCTTGATACTTCATGATCTTATTTATTTTACAAGGCTGAATCGTGTATAGGGCACCACCAAATTTAATTCTCAACTCTGGCAACTAGAGTTTCACACCAATGGTTTCTTCAGCTGGTTCATCTAATGTTATCATTCCTATGCAAAATCTGAGACAAAACTTACAAATTTGAAGGGTAAAATAAAAATAAATTTTTTATCTTTTTTCTAAGCCTTTGATGATGACATATAGTGATCAATGTTAAAATTTTGATTCAAGGGTTCTAACACGCAAAACATGGATTATGGAACTTGAAAAGGAGCTAAGTAGAGAAGAACCAAATGAAACAACAAGGAATTTCATACTCGAGGTAAATCCCATATTCATATATCTACAAAGACTTAGGGACATTTTGTTTTGAATATTACTTTGATTAGAAAATAGAAATGAAAATTATAAGGACAACTTGCAGGGACGAGTAGAATGACTATAAGATAATCAACGATTTGAAATTGGAGAAGGTTCATCCTCTAAGAGCCAAAGGGTACCTAATTTTATTGTTCATGTATTTACAAGTGGTACCATACAATGACTAGGAGTGATCATAATATAACAAAGTGTTTTTATAAAAAAAATATGATAACCAAATTAAGTAGTTGGTTATTCTCAAAACATAAATAATTTTTATCTCAAAATATTTATACATTTCTTTAATATTGTTAGAATTTAATTTATATGTAAGGACGGTATAATTTGTTTTCTATTGTTAAGATTTTTTGTTAGATGTTGTTAATTAGTTAAGGGCAGTTGGTTGATTGATTAATAAGTTGATTAGTAACTAAAAGGTTTATAGATAAAACATTTGGTTATTTTTTTCTTCTCATTTTGGGCTTAACCTTGAAGTATAAACCGAGGATGGGTTTTGTTTTCTGTTTTGCAGACAAATGCACCTGCAAGGGAAGGACCTTACACAGGCCTTGCACTCTTGCTACCAAACAATGCACCTGAAAATCTAGGGGTGCAGAATAAGAACAACAATAACCTTGGAAATCATGTGGAAATTAGGAGGTTTAATTTTGTTTTGCAATCCTATTAATTCTCAGCTTCTCTTTCTTATAATATCTCTTGTGATTTTAACTGTCATTTCATGTTTTTGTGTCTTTCGCTAATTCTCTCTATGATTCAGTATTTGAGACTCTTGGCCTAGCTGCTGACCTTCACATTAGATTGTTTGAAGTACATAATAGTAATTACAATTAATTTCGATACTTTCATTGAATATTACCATGAGTATCACACTTCTCTATTCTTCTTTTTTGCTGTTAATCATGCAGAAATTCATAGTAGTTCACTTATTTTTGATTGTGAGATATTGAAGAAAAATTACAATATTACTTGCAAGCATTACATTCATTTTGAGCCAAAATCCTCAAGTTTTTTTACAAGAATCATATTATTCTTAATGAAGGTCAAGCGGAAAGAGGATATTACAAGTTTTTTGATTGTTGAAGTCTTTATCAAGTGTCTGGGATTCTCTCAATCAAATTCTCAAACAATGGATTATTTTTATGCTTAATTCCAGTTAACATTAAGTGAGCATTTGAGACCTATTTTACCGATTTCTTTCCCGTAGAGACGTAAAACTGCATAGTCTTTGTGGTGTTTTACTCATTTCAGCACTGCATGGATTACCTTATTATCCCATTTTAACTTACACGGGTTTGGTTTATAAAAGTACACCATCTTCAGACCAAGAAATTTTGGATTACATTGTTTCAATTATGTGTTGATAAGATATATATACTAGTTAACGATTAAAGTTATGTTTAGATGACTTTTCAATAATTATGTACAAGAAAAGAAAATCAAACGATAAAATAAATCAAGTTTTAAGTTTAATAGTCATGTCCTCACATTATTAAAAAGTTTTATAGTGTCATCTAATCATAAATTATCTTGGTATGACTTTTAAAATAGATATCATAAAAGTTAACAAATTTATCATATATAATAAGTTGTAATTAGATAACGGTGTAAAATGTTTTACACGATAAATGTATAACTTATTTTCTCTTTGAGTTTTTCCAATAATTTATTTATAGAATTTCTTATAATTCTACATAAGTTAATTTTAACATAAAAAAAAAAACATAAGAGAAACTCAATTAATTTTATCTTTTTCTCTCCTTACAATTATTCATTGAGAAGTTTTATCTAAATGGTCCTACATAACTTTTTCCAGCACATATTTTAGTATTAATTATATAATAGACGAAACATGTGATGTGTAGAGTGATTATATATGAAAAAAAAAAGTAGAGAAACACTGTTACCAAACATAAAACTATTGATTATTTTCAAGTACTTGAAATCCATTTATAAATTCGAAATGTTGTTTAGTATTAATACATTCTAATTGCTTGACAAGTTGTATTGGTTCAATATTTTATAATTCCTTTTCTCTTAAAGCGACTACCGACTAAGGACAATCTTCTAAAAAGAAATGTTAATTATGTTATGCTTGATCCCTCTAATTTAAGATGTCCTTTTCGCAATCATGTGGATGAATCTTTTCTTCATTTTCTTCAGTTAAACAATACATGGTTGGACATTGTCATGGTCCTTCACGAAGACCTACATATCAACCTTCGGCAGCATTCAACGTTACAGTTATCAAAGTTCGAAGGTGAAAGATGGTTGGTAGTGTGGCTCGTGGTCATGTGGCACATCTGGTATTGGCACAACCAGCGCGTGTTTGTTGGTAGTGTATCATTTGATTCTAAAGACTTCATGCAGGATGTATTAGCTACTTCTCCATTTATTCATGGCCAGGTCACACATTTGGCTTTATTTGTACATATTGCTGCAAGCACTTGCTCATGGTTTAAACTTCTAGTTTCGAAAATGAACTTGCTAATAAAATTATTTACTTGCATGAAAAGTAGCATAGTTGAAGAAGCTGATCATGTTCACTGAATCGTATCATTCTAGCTCTTCCATTGTCGGGGAAGGGTACTTAAGTGTCAAGATGCAACCTATAGCCAATAATGGAATAATAGTATCTTGGTTTGATAGTTCTTATTTTCTAGACGTTCTCATCACTATGAACATATATTTCCAATATTTGATTCTCTTTTTTTTTTTTTTTTTTTTTTAGTCACAAACATCTTGCTCAGAGTATTCTATAGAATTTTAAAATTTTAGTAAAAGGGGAAATGTTGAAAGGAAAATAAAAGAATACATCTAAATTACTGACAACCTCCTTAACTCAAGTTTCATTATTTATAAAATTGTGTAAATAATATACACACTATTGTTAAAGTAGTTTGGAATTGTGAGTGCCATTGAATTATGTGGCCAGAAGAAAAAAAATCAGTATACTGCTGTAGTGCTGAATGATGTTATATGTTCAATTAACAATGCCAAAAACTGAATAAGACATTATACTTATGTCAGTTAGGGGAATATATTATTAGAACCTTGCAATTGGATCCAACAATATACAACTAAATCTTGGGTTTTAAATAATCACCTTGAAATCGGTAGACACTACTCATTACTCAATACAAACCTGTCAAGGGTGAAAAACAAAGAATGCATAGTATACACAATTCAAGCCTCAATGTAAGGAATACTGCTTCAGCAACAGGGTAAAAATGTGTAAAGGATCTTGGTTGAACAACTATGACAGTTCAACCTACAATGTCACTCTCACACGAGTCGCTTTAAACTTGATGCATGCATCTACCCTATCTTTTCTTGAAGTATTGATCACTTGGTCATCAGGTAGAGGCACATGAAGGTCTTTATATCTCTAACAGTTTCTACTTGCAAAATCAAAAGAAATCGCATGTGGAAAGAACTATATATTCACTAGTAGTTCATATCATACACACCAAAAGGTACATAGCAGGTAGCTAGGTACCTTTGTACTAATGAATCTGCCGAAAACCTCTCCAGCATAGTTAGCAATGCAATTAAAATTTGTAGAGTTAATACCAGAGAAGATATCTTAACTGCCCACCTATATAAAAATACCTAATCTTGGAGAACAAATTCGTCATTAGATGGACAACAACTTTTAATTTTCCAGCTGCTCATAATTCACAAAGTTCTTAACATGAAACAGATCCACCCTTGTGACATATAGAAACAATCTTTTCATTGTTTTCTTTCCTTTGCAAAAGGTACAAACTTTAAATTTCGAAAATATATTGTTACAGAGAAGATTTTGACCCCAAAATAAAAGTCTTCAAAGCATGACCATAAAAAGTTTATATGAATTATGAGCCAATGAAAAGAAACCTCAATAACGTGAATTATCAAACACCCAGGGCTCATGTAAAAATAGCTCCCGGCCATTCATTTGGACAGTTCCTGCTGCAATATCGTCAGCACGCTTCCTGGATACTTCAGCTTTTCTGGCTGATACTGCAGCGTCCTGAAAAAAAAGGAGTACACATACTATCAATTTAGAGACTATAACAGATTAAATTTGTAATTCCCTGCACTAGAATAAAGTTTCTCAAAAAAATTGCTTAAAAGTGCTTCAATCTGCTTGACTGAGACCTTCGTCTGGGAAGCTCAACAAATTGCTTGCAATATTATCCCCATTTATAGATGACTAGGCCATCCAATTAATCAAATTCTGATTTCAAGTTTCCACTTTTCAACTAACGTGAAGAAATTATTTACAGTCAAGTAACTTCACCTAAAAAAATTGCATATAAATAAATCCACCCAGCCACTCGCATGATAAAAAGTTAGAGAAAAAATTAAACAGTAGAAGCATGAAGCCCTATTCTTTATTCTTTATTGAATACATGCATACTCTCTTGGTTCTTTGTCTTTCCATTTTCTTCTCATAGGTAATTATCAAATGTAAACACGCACTTCAGAAAACTAATCACTTGCATCCTTCTTCTCTTAAGGGAGACAAGGAGCTACTTGAACTAAAATTAATCGCATCTAACCATGGTTTTAAATTGCAGTTGGCAAATGCAATTGTGGCCGCAACAGCCACGACATTAAAGTTTCTCAGGTAACCGCAATTGCCTCACGACCGCAATTGCACCCGCATTTTTCTGCAATTTCCCAGCAACTTCTCGCACGTAAAGGCTTTCTAACTCACCACAACCGCAATTTAAAACCATGGATCTAACCAATCTAGGTAGCCATCATGAACACCAATATGTTCAATTAGTGTAGCAAAACCAATTTTACATTCTTAGCGTTCAAACAACAATACAAGTAAATTATAAGATGAAAAAATAACATAAGATGAAAGTCTTTTTTTTGTCAATTCTAAACTTCATTACAATCATAATTTTGAATAATCTCTTTTTAAAAAAACAAAAATTACATAACCAACTCATCAAATTGTTAGAGAAAAAAATTAATAAAATTCGGAATCGCAATATCAAGTAACAACCTATCTATGATTTAAAAGAATACAAAATAGAAGAAAACAGAATTCGAAAATCAGCAAACAGGGAAAGAAAGACAAACCCTAATAATGGAATTGGGAAAGTGGGAGATAATAAAAGAGACCTTGTGGCGTTTCCATGAGAGGAACTGTTCCTGTGAAAGAGCAAACTTTGGCCTCTCTTGTGCGGGCTTTTCCTGTGATGATGATTCAGTTTCAGCTCCCATCGTTTTTCGTTATTACCGACCAAAGCACACCAGATACTTTAGAGAAGGGTACACGACGAACCCCTACAACTACACGGCCTCTCCACGATGTGTCGTTTAACCTTTTGTTACGCAACTTTTCCATTTTTGTCCTTGTATCTTGTAAGTTTTTGGCAACATTGGCCAAAGTGCCACACTTTTAAAAATAAAATTCCTAGAATGCCATGCTCTAAAAGTTTTTGCCAAATTGCCACGTGGCATAATTTGTTGGTCACGTA
The DNA here is from genome assembly GCA_007407185.1 of Glycine tomentella. Taxonomy (NCBI): domain Eukaryota; kingdom Viridiplantae; phylum Streptophyta; class Magnoliopsida; order Fabales; family Fabaceae; genus Glycine; species Glycine tomentella. Next base: position 98,288 of record PYAF01002836.1, on the reverse strand, counting down.
AGCGAACTAGGTGGACTGACGTAGCGGTGCGTTATTGGGACACGTAATTTGTTATATGTACCAGCGAATTACTAGGTCTGACAGGCGATACGTGGCAAGCTTGATAAGAAAGCGTATAAACTTCGAATGGCCATAACTTTTGACTGGAATGTCCTCTCAATTTCGAGCGTCTGGCCACCAATTTTGTCTCAATCGAACGTTCCAGTCAAAAGTTATGGCAATTCGAAGTTTATACGCTTTCCTATCAAGCTCGCCAGGTGTCGCCTGTCAGACCACGTAATTCGCTGGTACATATAGCGAATTACGTGTCCCAATAGCGCACCACCACGTCAATCCACCTAGTTAGCTTACATGACCAGCGAATTATACCACATGGCACTTTGGTAAAAACTTTTGCAGGCGTGACATTCTGGAAATTTTTTTAAAAAGTGTGGCACTTTGGCCAGTGTTCCTAAGTTTTTTTTTTTTAACCGTGTTTTTTAAAAAAAAAATTGATCCACATAGATTTTTTTTTCACTTTTAGTTTAATTTATGTAAGTTTGTGTTTTTTTTTCAATTTTAGACTTACAAACTTACATTATATGAATTAAAAATTAAAATTTTAAATCTTAAAAAGATTAAACGTAAACAAATTAAAAATTAAACTTACATTCACTAAATGAATAAAAAACACTTATAAAAATAAAAATTAAATAAGCTCGAGCTAGTATATTAAAAAAATAAAGAAACAAAATTATATAATATACAACTTACAAGAACTAGATTCATTCCAAGAGAAAATAGAAAACACAATAATAGTCAATCCCTTAAAAGCTAAAGGGGTAATACCGTAATATGCTTTTATTTATTGTTAAACTAGTATTTTTATAATTTGATAATTAAAAATAAAAAATAATTTAATTAAGATACATTGATTTTTATAATATCATTCAATTATATAATGTCGTATATGGTATTACAATTGATTTTTATAATTACTTACAAATTATACTTTTAACATGATTTTCATCTTTTTAATAGTCTTTTTTAATTTGAACATTAATTAATTTTCATAATTAATTTTCATATAACTGAATTTAATTTAACAAGTTTCACATTTTTAGGTAAGAGTATGGATTCAAAAACATACGCCCAAAATCAAAAAAACATTCAACATTTCAAACAAACAACTCTAACTAAAATATAAGAATTAAAAGATCAAAATAAATCTTTTTAAAGATAAAAGAAAAAAATATTTTTTTTTTAAAAAAGCAAATGAATAAAAATATATTTTAAACCTTTTTAATATCAAAATTTAAGAGTTTAATTTCTATGTTATTATAAACATTTCTACATTATATTCTTTTTAAGATAAATATTATAAAAGTTGGAATAAATAGTTATTTTTGTCCCTGAACTTGTAGAACGTTGACAAATTTGTCTCCAAAAAATAAAAATTCATATTTTAAACTTCGATGGTGAAAAGTGCGATAAATTCATTCATATGTTAACTTTCGTCCGTTACCGTTAATGAAAGAGTTTAAGTGGCATAAAGGGATGAAAATGTCACGAAATTATTGTCAACATGGCTGTTAAATAAATTGGACCAAAATGTTAATAAGTTTCCATTGGACTAATTTGTCAGACTCCAAATTCCATTTCATTTAAGAGTAAAATATAATTTAATCTTTATATTTTCTCCCTTTATTTATCATTACAAGCATAACATAACAATACACACTTAAAAAAAATAACGAAACATGCATAAGTTAAAACAAACATAATAATAAATATAATATTAATTAATAAGTATAATTTATATGTTGCTATGAAATTTTGATTGTAACAGTATTAGATAGTAACAAAATCAAGTTGAGTCTATTTTTTAAGAATATCATTTTTTTGTTTGAGTCTCATATTTTGAGTAAGGTATTATTACATTAGAAATTTCAGAGGAATAGACAAATTGTGCTTATTAATCGATATTATGCTTATTATTATGTTATTTCTAACTTATGTATGCTTCCTTATTTTTTAAGTATTTATTGTAATATTATGTTTGCAACGATAAAAAAAGGAGGAAAATGTAGATTAAATTGTATTTTATCTTCAAATGAAATAAAATTTAGGGTATGACAAATTTGTCTAATGGAAACTTACTGACATTTTGGTACAATAGAAACTTACTAACATTTTAGTCCAATTTATTCGGCAACAATGTTGATAATCATTTTTGTGATATTTTCGTCTCTTAATGCCACATAGGCTCTTTCATTAACTATATTGGACGAAAGTTAATAGATGGATGGATCCTTCACACTTTTTTCACTTTCGAGAACTAAAATTTGATTTTTAATCTTGGAACAAATTTATAAGTGCTCTACACATTCAGGGACAAAAAATGGTTATTTCCCCTAAAAGTTAACATGTTTTTTACCAAAAAAATAACAATGTAATTTTTACCCTATTAGTGCATACACTAATTACCCAAATTAAAATAATGAATTGCATCTAAATCTTTATTTGAATTATATTTAAGTGACAATAAACAAAAAAAAAATAAAAAAATAAAAATAAAAAACACTCTCTGTCCAAAATTGAGTTATTATAACAAGGTGATTTATGACCCCCATCCTCAGGGTGCATGGTATATTCCTGCCCCTCCAGTATAGCATGGTGATCCCTTTCGGTATAGATGTTCAGCTTGTGAAATACAAAACATATCACGCAGATTTATGTGCTAAGATAAACAATTATGCACTAAAATTTTAAACAAAAAAAAAAAAAAAAAAACCCAAACCCTGTGCAATAAACTATGTTTAGAATCAGTGTACAGACACGTGATATCAATCAGGCTCTTGCAATTTTGGTAGATAGACATGCGTCTACGGCTTCTCCAACAGTGAGGAAAACCCATTCTTTTCCAATTTTGTCTACAAAGTGTGCAAGTTTAAGCTTGTGAATTACTAGCCACCTTGGGTTGACCATAGCTAACTGTAAAAACAACATAGCACCAAGTGTTAGAGCATAAAGGTTTGAGCAACCATGTCAATTTTTTTTTTTTTATTAATTTCAATGTTTAATTATACTTATGGTTCTCTTACTATTATCATTTCATGAATTTAGTCTCTCTAATTTCTCTTTTGTAAATTTAATCTCTCACTACTTTAATTATGTAATTTTTAGTTTATCCATTAACTTGACATCTAATATTTAATCTAAATGCTAACATAAGAATGCAATACAGTGCCAACATGGATGTGCTGACATAGTAATACAATAGTGTCAAGTCAGAATTTTCATTAAATATTAGATATGAAGCTAGCACATCGACCAAAATTACACAATTAAAACAGTAGATCAAATTCACCATTTTTTATTTTTATTTTTTTTTTGCCGAAATCTCAAAATGACGATAGGAGGACAAAAAGTACAATTAAGGTTAATTTCAAAAGAATATAATTAAATTCATGATGGCCTCACTTCTACCCCACGGGAAAGCAATCTCTTGTGCAGTTCCTCCAGTGCTAGAATTCCAGAAGTATCAACATTCATCAGGTCTGTTAAAGAGAATTGCAAAGGGTCATTGGCATAATATCAAATTTAATTATGAATGTTCAGGCACTAAGATTCTTTAGATATGAAAAATGTAACAGAAACTCA
>PYAF01002836.1:45035-94546 GCA_007407185.1 Glycine tomentella | reverse complement strand
CAGAAACAACATTTGTGAAACAGAATACCTGAGGTATGCAGAGGCTGGCAAGAGTTAAACCAGCCAAGAGGTCATCTTTGAACATGGAGGCTTTGTAATCTCTCAACCAACTAATGATTGGGAACATATTCTTCAGACATGAGAGTGCATGTCCATGGGAAGTTTTCCTCTTGGATGAGAAGCAGAACTTGTTGCCATGGGGCAAAACGGTTTCTTTGACAGAACTAAATAGCTTCTTCCAGAGAGGGGGAGGGTTGGGAGAATCAAGCACCCACTGGGACCTCTCTGTCTGGCCATGTTCCTCAAGATGAAAGACCCCTTGTTCTCTCATTATTTGGAACTTGTTGAGAGGCTTCAATGCGTGGTTGTTTTGTTAACTGAAGTGTTTGGGTGAACTTTGGTCCAATATACTTATTATTATTGTACAATCTTGCCAGTTAAATATAAGTATATAACTAACAACCCTCCTTTTTGACAAAAGGGGTCAATTTATTTGGATGATTGCTTGAAAGGGGTAGCAGAGAGGTGGTGGTGTGATTCATAGAAGCCTGTTTTTGAAGAGGGATTGTTGTGACACCACATTGGTTGGCTTGTGTCAAAAGTTGTGGCTGGTTGGTTGATTGTATGTGGAGTATAGAGTATAGACCCCCTTTAATATGACTCCATATTAGGAGAGCATCTATTCCTAATTATCGGTGAACTTGGCTTTCAGGATCTGGCCAAATTTCAATTTATAGCATCATTTCAATTTTGCATGTAATGGAAAGGGAATAGAGACAAATTATATGTGGTTGGTACAGTGGGCGGTAAATGTGTATGCTAAAGATCCAATTAATTCATAATGTTATCAATTTTAGTAAGGAATTATTTTTTATTTTATTATTATATTTATTGTTTTATTAAATTGTTAATTTGACAAATCCTTGATTAAAATTAGATATTTGCTATCATAGTAGAGATTATGATAATGAGAAACTAGTCCTTTATAATTTAAATTTAAATTTTCCTTAATCGTAGGATTATTGTGAATAGAATATCGATAATATGGATAGATCAATATATATGTAATGGTCTTTAGTGGATAAAGATTAATATATCTCATTTATTAAATTGCATATATAGATGATGTATATGTGGATGTCATCATTGAACCGACTCAATTGAGAATTTCTAACTTTTAATATTACCTTGATATGTTATTTATTAAATTGCATATATAAAAGACAATTTTTATTTTTATAAAAATAAAGAGATATGAAATTAAAAAAAATATATTATAAATATATGAAATTATTTTAAATAAAATATTTATTTTTCTCTTTTTAAAAAAAAAGTTCAAATCCATATCTCTTTAAGATTATAAATAGAAGCATCTACTTAAAGCAAAGTACACCAAACATAAACTAGAAAAGTTCAAGCCTAATTTTAGACCTGAAAAGTAGAAAGAGGATTTACTCTTTAGTTCCACTTACCAAAGAGTTGATAATAGAAATTGGTTTCGGTGTAAATACACTTAGAGTGTTTGTACTATTAAAGAAAATATTTTGTTGCTTTAAGAACGCACATCCGGATACACAAACTTATTTTTCTCTATTTATTATTATTGTATATTTTTTAGTACAAAATAAATCATAATTTTCTGATATAAATATTAGGATCAATTCTATATAACTATTAGTACCTCAAGCTTTAGGATAATAAAGCCATTTATTATCATCTGGACTGCAATAGTTGAAATAAGAATTTCATGTGAATACCAACAAAGTGGTTTGATTTGAGTGGATGGGTTCAGATTTTTTAAGCAACAAGTGGTTAGAAATTTGAATCATAATTAAAGAGATCTAATTCAGATCTAATTCAATTGATTCAACATATACATAAATTATGATGTCATAATTTTCTACTTCTTTTGATTGTTACATATAAAAAAAAAATTCTGATTCTTGTACACAAGAAAAATTGGTTAGGAGGAGATAATCTACTTTTGAGTACCTTCAAATTTTCTAAAGATTAATTCATCCCAATAAATTACCAAAAATACTCTTTACAAATCATATATATAAAATAAAAAGAACTTTAGTGAATTTCAAAAGGAATAAATATTGTGCAAGTCATTATTATCAGCAGTACAATTCTGTGCAGGAATCAGAATTTCAGTGTATTTGAGGTAAACAATCAATGCCGGTCCAGAAGGCATTCACAATCAAGTCATCATATATTCATTGGTGCTGCTGGAATTGGGATTTTATGCTTTCTAACAGTCGTCAGACCAATTTTCTTTATTTAGAAGCCATTTTTCGTTGAGTAGTACTATATTAGTGATACCTTTCTTTTTATTTTGGATCCGCTGTCTTTTACAACAATGAAAGAGATGGAAAAAAAAAAAAAAAAAAAAAAAAAAAAAAAAAAAAAAAAAAAAAAAAAAAAAAAAAAAAAAAAAACAAGGCATGATAAGTGGTATGATTAAAAAGACAAATAAGATGGTAATTTTTTCATATTACAAATCGTTATGACTTGTTTTTGTATAATTAAATATATATTCAGAGACTAAGGATGTAGTAATTTTTATATTTAAAGTCCGGCATACATTATTTAATGACTAATTATATTATTTATATTATTTTTGAGTTCCTAATTTAGTGCCAGCAGTTATCAATATGACTGTTCAAGCCTTTTCCGGTACAAAATAATACTTTTAAATTGCATTTTCATTAGAACTTGAGAAATCAGAAACAATGAGAAATACATTCAGCAATATGTTTGGCTATATTCAAAATTTTAACTAACAACAATGTACGTAGTATTGTTAACTAATTCAAATGAACAAAACAACCATACAAAGGTGAAAAGTGAAGAGAGGAAATAACGAGATACCAAGGCTGAAAGAGGGATGGGAGAAAGAAGATTCAAATTCTTTGGAATAAATATTTTGTTGTGGTTAGAAAATATTAAATATAATATTTATAATTATATTATGATGATTAATTTAAAGGCGAAAAAGAAATAACTAAGAGAAAATCAAGCTATTGTTCAGTTTTAGTTTTTGATCTGTAACTAATTTAATTCTTAAAGAACAAAATTAATTTAGAATTTATAACAAGAATTCTGGATTACCATGTAAAATATTCAAACATTTTGTAGATCACTAATTTTTACTAAAAAATTTGATAAATCGATTATTTTTATTCCGATCTTTTTTTCTAATCAATTTTTTTCATGTACAAAATTTGAATATGAGATATTTTTTAAGGAATTCAAAACTGGTTTCAATAAGACCATGGATTTGTTGGTAATTACAACAATTTAAAGATAAAATTAATATTATATTTTGATAAAGAAAATTAAATAGTGTGTAGTTAATGATAACTTTAATGTTTTGTTTGAATGAAAACATATAAATATTATTTAATGTATATAATTATTAATTTTTGTGCCTTTTATACCCATATCACTAGATTGTATTAATATTCTTTTTTTTTTTTATATCATTCTGATATTTGTAAATGATAACTTTAATGAAAATCTTGAAAGGTTTGATAATATTTTTAACGATTGAGATAAGTGAAAAGTTAACAAGAAATGCGTGAACCCTCATGATAATTGTATTTTCTATAAAAACTATATGGTTAGTAATACTGTGCATTTTGGGTATTGTATGTGTCTGTTGGGCTTGGCCCATTCGCTTACTTGTATATTTGGCCCCTTGTGCTTGATTAGGGATTAAGTGGGTTATACCCCTTAACCCTTAATCATAATTGTGAGTACCCTTCTGTTAAAGAATCCTAGTTCTCTAGTTCTCTGGTTCTTAATCTGCGACGCCTTGTTTCTCCTCTCCCGAAGAGAGTTGTGCATAGAGTTCTTGTTTCAGAGTTCTTCTAGTGCACAACCTTGTGGTTCCATGTAAGTATCTTTGGTCCTTCTCTCCGATTTAGATGTGTTCCGGAACTGGTTTCTTGCAAGTGTCTTGCAGTTCTTGGTGAAACCTGAATGAGGGGTTTTTCTCGTGTTCTTGAACGAAAGTGATGAAGAATAGTTCTGTCTTCTTTGTTTTTACTCATTGCATATGCTAGGTGTTTGATATTCTACCTGTTTAGGTTTCAGATTAATACCTTGATGCATGTTCTTTGTTCTGTTCCTTTAGCTTCATGTATTTTGATATTTGTAATCTTCTATATAAAGTAGAATTTGATGTATAGGTTTTGTTACCTATGTATTGATAGTGCTGATTTGTTGTGCTGATTGTAAAGTGGTTTCTGTTTTAAATAAAGCGGATGAGAACAGCGAGATTATCCCTTTGCCCCTTGGATTAGTTAAATTGTTGATAGCAAGTTAATGAACCAAGTAATATGTAGTGTTTCTTTCTTTCTATCCTTCATTTTTGTTGTTACTTTTATGCTTCCGCGTGTCCTCTGGACTATTTTTATATAACAACTGGTATCAAGAGCCTTGGTTCTTGGTGTCTCCCTTCTCTGTTTTTCTGTTTTATGTGTTCTTTGTTCTTTCTCATTCTTGAAATAGTCAAGATGAGATCGGCTAGGATTGAGGTGGAGAAATTTGATGGTAAGGAGGATTTTAACATGTGGCACATGAAGATAAAGGTTGTTTTGGTAAATCAGAAGTGTGTGCAAAGGCTTTAGGTGGGGAGAAGGACTTGCCTTCTACCCTTACACCTGATCAGAAATCTGATCTTCTTGACAATGCTTTTAGCCTTCTCATCCTCCATTTGTCTGATAGTATTCTTAGGCAGGTGAGTGAGGAAACCACAGTTGCTAGAGTGTGGCTGAAACTTGAGTCCTTGTTCATGACAAAATCTATCTCAAAGACAAGCTCTTTGGTTTTAAGATGGATCCTAGCAAGTCTCTTGTTGAGAACTTGGATGAGTTTGAAAGGATCACCATTAGCCTAACTAATGTGGATGAAAAAATATATGATGAAAACCAAGCTATAATTCTATTAAATGTTGTTCCTGAATCTTATAAGGATGTCAAGGTTGCCATCAAGTATGGCAGGGAAACCTTGGGTTTGGAGGATGTGTTGACTGCCCTTAAGTGCAAGGAGTTAGAACTGAACTTGAATAAAAAGACTAATGGGGAAGGGCTCATAGTTAAGGGTAAGAATAACAAGAAGCAGAAGGGTAATAGCTTTGGGAATAAAGGGAAAGGCTACAATAATAATAACAATAATTACAATAATAGTAGCAATCCATATAAGACCAACAACCAACCAAAGGGTAAAGTGAGGCAGTGTCACAAGGAGGGCATGTTAAAAAGAACTACCCTGAAAGGAGCAAAGTTCAAAATGGAGGTCCTAAAATAGATTTTGTAAATCTGTTGAGTGGCTGTGAGAATGGAGAGGTGTTAGCCCTATCTGACACCTCCCATGAAGAGGAATGGGTGCTGGATTCTGGTTTTTCTTTTCACATGACCTCTAGGAGGGATTGTTGATGGAGTTTTCTCAAAAGACTAATGGAAAGGTTTTTATGGGTAATGATCAAGCCTGTGAGGTTGTTGGAATAGGATTTGTCAAGCTAAGGCCTAAAGATGGGTCTATTAAAGTGTTAAAAGATGTAAGGCTTGTTCCTACCCTAATAAGGAACCTGATCTCCTTAGGTACTTTAGATAGAGGTGGCTATGTGTTTCAAAGTGAAAAAGAACACTTAAGGTACTAAAGGGGAACACCGTTGTCTTAGTAGGGAAGCTTGTAAATGGTCTGTACGTCTTGGAGGGTGATACTTTAGGCATAGAGTCTTGTATGGTTTTTGGAAAGAAAGATGATGTTTTTCTTTGACACAAGAGGTTAGGGCACATAAACAACCAAGGTTTGCAAGAGCTAGGAAAACAGGGTATCCTGGATTCTAAGAAGCTAGAAAACTTAGAGTTTTGTGAGGTTTGTGTCCTAGGAAAGACACATAGGTTGTCTTTCTCTATGGCCAAGGGTTCTGCCAAGGCTGTTTTAGAGTATGCTCACTCTGACTTGTGGGGCTCTCCAGGAGTCCCTAACTTTCTGTCTGGTTCCCACTATTTCCTGTCCATAGTGGATTCTTACTCTAGGAAAGTCTGGGCATACTTCTTAAAACAGAAGGATCAGGCCTTTGTTAGTTTTAAGGAGTGGAAGTTGCTGGTGGAGAATAAGACTGGGAATAGGGCAAAGTTCTTAGAACTGATAATGGCCTAGAGTTCTGTAATAGTCAGTTCTCTGATTTCTGTAAGAAGCATGGTATCTCTAGGCATATGACTTGTGTTGATATCCCTCAGCAGAATGGAGTGGCTGAAAGGATAAATAGGACTATACTTAATAATGTTAGGTGTATGCTGGCTGAATCTGGTCCAGGTAAGTCTTTCTGAGCAGAGGTTGCTGCCACTGCCTACTATGTCATTAATATGAGCCATTCATCTGCCATAGAGTTTAAAACCCCTATGGAGATATGGTCTGACAAACCTCCAGGCTTAGATCACCTGAAACTTTTTGGTTGTGTTGCCTATGTTCAGACCAAGCAAGATAAGTTGAGTCCTAGAGCTCTTAGAGCTGTTTTCATTGGGTATCCTATTGGTACTAAAGGCTACAAGTTGTTGCTGCCAAATGAGACAAAGTGCATCATTAGTAGGGATGTGGTCTTTTATGAGATGGTCTTTTGTAAAGACATCACAAAGGATAAAGAGCAAGTGCAATCTGCTGACAAGGTTCAACTGGAGGTAGAGTATTCTGCCTCATCTAGGCTGGATGGTGGTGAGTTTGAGGGTGTTGAAAATCAGCTTGGTCCTGTGCATGAGTTTGATTTGAGTGGTAAAGCTTCTGATGACTCTTCTCTTGGCCAAAATCAAGAGGAGTCATCTCTCTCCAACTATATGTTGGCTAGAGATAGGGTTAGGAGGACTATTAGGCCTCCTAGCAGGTTTGCTCAGGCTGATGTTATAGCATTTGCCCTTCAAGTTGGAACTCAGCTTGAAGAAGAGGAGCCTTGCACTTACTCTGAAGCCATGGAGCTTCCATCTACACTAAATTGGCAGCAAGCTATGGTAGAAGAGATGTCTTCCCTCAAAAGGAATCAGACTTGGGTGTTGGTTGATAGACCCCAAGGAAAGAAGGTAATTGGCTGCAAGTGGGTGTTTAAGAAAAATCCAGTTGTGCCTGGTGTTGAAGCAGCCAAGTTAAAGGCAAGGTAGTTGCCAAAGGTTACTCTCATATTGAGGGCGTTGACTATCATGAGATTTTCTCTTCTGTAGTAAAACACACATCAATCATGCTGATCTTATTAGCTGTTGTTGTCTTTGACTTAGAGCTGGAGTAGCTGGATGTCAAGACAGCTTTCCTGCATGGTTAGCTTGAGGAGCAGATCTTTATGGAGCAACCTGAAGGGTTTGTAAAGAGAGGCTCAGAAGGTAAGGTATGTTTGCTTAATAAATCCATTTATGGTCTGAAGCAGTCTCCTAGGTAGTGGTATAGAAGGTTTGATGATTTTGTGCTGTCCCATGGGTTTGATAGATGTAGTTTTGACCATTGTGTGTATTTTAAATGTTTGAATGATGACTGCTATGTTTATCTGCTTATCTATGTGGATGATATGTTAATTGCTTCTAAAGACTGTAATAAAATTGATAATTTGAAAGGTATGCTTAGTAAAGAGTTTGATATGAAAATCTTAGGTTCTGCTAAGAGAATTCTTGGCATGGATATTGTTAGGGACAGAAAGGGTAGACATTTATCCCTTTCTCAGTCCCAGTATGTTGAGAAGATCATAAAACTTTTCTCTTTGCATATGTGTAAACCTGTTAATGTGCCCTTGGGGGCAAACTTTAAATTGAAATCTTCTTCAGATGATTTGCCCATTGAGGAGTTGTTGCACATGGAAAATATGCCCTATGCTAATGCCATAGTAAGTTTGATGTATGCTATGATCAGCATTAGGCCTGACATAGCCTATGGTGTTAGTGTGGTAAGTAGGTTTATGACTAGACCTTGTAAGGAAGATTGGAATGTTGTTAAATGGTTATTTAGATACTTACATTGTACCTCTAGTCATTGTTTACATTTTTCTGCCTGTGATTCTAATGATTTTTTTGTTAAGGGTTTTTGTGACTTGGATTATGATGCTGACCTTGATAAAAGAAGGTCACTCACTGGCCTTGTATTTACTGTTGGAGGTAATGTTGTTAGTTGGAAGGCCAACGTACAACACAGAGTGACTTTGTTCACTACAGAAGCTGAATATGTGGCTTTGATAGAAGCTGTAAAGGAGGTTCTCTGGCTAAAAGGTATTACCTCTGAATTGGGTCTATGTGTAGGTATCCCTCAGGTATTTTGTGATTCTCAAAGTGTCATACATTTGTCCAAAAATATAGCTTACCATGAAAGAACCAAACATATAGATGTTAGGTAGCATTTCATTAGAGATGTCATTGTTGTATGTTTTGGGTGTTGTATGTGTCTGTTGGGCCTGGCCCATTCGCTTACTTGTAAATCCGGCCCCTTGTGCTTGATTAGGGGTTAAGTGGGTTACACCCCTTCACCCTTAATCATAATTGTGAGCCCCCTTCTGTTAAAGAACCATAGTTCTCTAGTTCTTTGGTTCCTAATCTGCGGCGCCTTATTTCTCCTCTCCCGAAGAGAGTTGTGTATAGAGTTCTTGGTTCAGAGTTCTTCTAGTGCACAACATTGTGGTTCCAGGTAAGTATCCTTGGTCCTTCTCTCCGATTTAGATGCATTCCTGAACTAGTTTCTTGCAGGTGTCTTGGGGTTCTTGGTGAAACTTGAACGAGAGGTTTTTCTCATGTTCTTGAATGAAATTGAAGAAGAACTATTCTGTCTTCTTTATTTTTACTCATTGTATCTGCTAGGTGTTTGATGTTCTACCTGTTTAGGTTTCAGATTAATATCTTGATGCATGTTCTTCGTTTTGTTCCTTTAGCTTCATGTATTTTGATATTTGTAATCTTCTGTATAAAGTAGAATTTGATGTATAGTGTATTGATAGTGCTGATTTGTTGTGCTGATTGTAAAGTGATTTCTGTTTTAAATAAAGTGAGTGAGAACAGGGAGATTATCCCTTTGCCCCTTGGATTAGTTAACTTGTTGATAGCAAGTTAATGAACTAAGTAAAATCTGGTGTTTCTTTCTTTCTATCCTTCATCTGTGCGATTACTTTTATGCTTTCACGTGTCCTCTGGACTATTTTTATATAACACCTCATATGTCACCCACAATGCTAAAGTTTTTCACACCATTGAATATAACAACAAAACAGTTAACGGTGGAAATCCTATGGGTGCAGTGTGGTGACAAAGTACTGAATAACAAATAAAGAGAGAAACCAACATAACTAGATCGTATTCACTGCACGAGCACACTATGATTAGAGAGGGAAGAAATAGGAAGATGGGGCATAGACAACTACGAGTGGCAGCTTCAACGACCCTAGACACAGTTTCACGGATGGGGTTCAGGGTGATTCTTTCTACCAGGGATGTGCGAGGAGAATAAGTGGAGCAAATAGATGAGAAAGGGAGAAGGAAGAGAAGGTCCGATCACAATGACGACTAGGATGACAAACAAACCCATACCCGTGGGTAACCACCCACCCCCACCCTGAGTTTGACAGGTAATAATCAAGTTGACCGGGCATGAGGACCAATACAGGTAATTTTTCCCCATACAAGTACCTGTTACCAACCCCTTAAATCTGTTACATACTTCTAATTTTATTTCTTTATGAATCTTGTTATAAACTTGTAATGTCATTCACTTGGCAAAGTATGTTATTTGTACTGACATTTTGAATCTTGTTTGTAATGCCAATAGTTGGCAAAGTATGTTAATTGCACAGAAATTTAGTTGGAACATTGTCATCATTGTGTAGTTTGTGTGTGTACAATTATGAACCCCTTCTTGTGTTTGTATTATGCACATTCAGGTGTGATAGTCCAATCAAATTTGCTATATTTGTTTTTTAAATAGAATTTTGGACGGGGGATACCTGACCCCAAACGGGCACGGGGAACATCAAACCCGTCCCTACCCCGCCCGTTGTCATGCCTAATGGCAATGGTGGGTGACGCTTGGGCGGTGATTGGTTGCATCAATGGAGGATTTTTTTTTGTCTTACCACTACAAAATATATGTTCAACATCGGTGACTAAACATCAGTTACAAGAAAAACCGATGTTAAATTACTTGTGGTAGCATTTCCGTAAATAAAGGGATATCGTTAACATCAATTTTTCAAAAAATTGATGTTACTAGCAGAAACTTAACATCAGTTTTCAAAAAACTGATGTTACTAGAAGAAACTTAACACCAATTTTTCAAAAACTAATGTTATTATAAGATAATCAACATTTTTTTTTGGAAAACCGATGTTGATAGTATAATGTTAACATCGATTTTCCAAAAATTGATGTTGAGTTTCTTCTAGTAACATTGATTTTTTAAAAATCGATGTTAAGTTTCTTCCAGTAACATCAATTTTTTGAAAAAACCAAAGTTGTTGGATCTTCGAAAATTAATTGTGCTAGCGCCTAAACCCTAAGCTCCCTCACCTTGCAACCTTTCTCACTCTCACTCGAACCTTTCATGGCGTTGAAACTCCTCACCGTTGTCATTCTCACTCTCGGCTCCCGGTGTCGCTCTCCCGGTCTGGCTCTCTCGCCCTCGCGATGTCACTCTCTCATTCTCGCTCTCACGGTGTCAGTCTCTCGCTCTCATGGTCTTGCGGTGGCACTGAAACTTTGAAGGTTAGCATTTCATGTCATCCCTTTCATCATTCTAGTTGTTTTGTTTTCCACGTTGTTATTTATATTGATGAGGGAACCGATGTTGGTGAAAATGTGCAAGATATATGTCATGGTTAGTTCTTTGAAATTAAATTGCTTATAACATGTTTGATGAAATGTCTGTCTTCCTATGTGTTTGGGATTGACTAATCAACAGGTAACTTGTTTTTTTTACACGAATTGCCATTGAATATAAGTGATTTTTCTTTTTTATTTGCGATGAAGAAGATAGAGTGTTCCCCAACCCACTAAGTTGGTGACTGACTTATCTTGCGTGGGATGCGTGGGTGCTGCTACCCAAGAGAATTTTGCACACAATCGAAATCAAACACATATTTTTTCAAATATATTGTTTTCACTCATGTAAACACAATATGACTTTATACCATTGCATCAATATTTGGTTAACTAAGGATTTTATTTGAATTAGATTATAATGACATTAGTTTATTATTCATTAAAACAAAAAAAAATTTAATCATTATATATACAATTATTTTTATTATAAAGTGTATTCCAAAAATAATAATTCCCTTCCTCATTTATTGGCTTTTTTTAGGGTCTTTTATCATTTATAGTTAATTATTATTGTACGATGTTGTGAGAATTAGATTGTCTTATTATAAAGTTTGGGTATTAAATTCAGAATAAGCATAGTGTATGTGAAAAAAAAAATAGTATGAACAAATATTGTTAATATTATGATGTTAAATGTTGTCAATGTGAGTTAAGTCGATTTGCTTAATTGGTAAAAAAATTGTGTCACTCTCTAAACCTTAAATTTAACACTTGTTTTTTTAACAAATATAATCTTATAGGTATATTCGAGAAAGGGAATAATTCTTCCTTTTGAGGTTTTTTGTTCTTTCGGTAAGTTCTTCGCCATGAGTCTATGCATTAAAATTTTTATGTTTAGTTCGATTTAAAATATATGATTGCAAGTACAATCAAACATACAATTGATACATATTAAGTAACAAAAGATGTTGTCAAAAGGAAAAAGTAATATAAAAATGAGAAAGGGGGTGAGAAGAAGATGTGCAATAAAGGTAAATGATAGCAAATGAAGTTACTTAATGAAAAAAGTAAGATCTTGGAATTGAAATGATGGTTGAAAACATTATCATAACATGTCAATCTATGACGTCGCGTGGACTTAAGAAGATATAATGGTTTTATATGTTTTGACCCTTATTAAATGAAACATACTACTATTTATAGAAAAAATATTTCTAATTATCCATAACTTCTAATAACTTCCAACAACTTTAATCATTGATGACTTATATCTTCAATCTTCATCATTGATAGTTTTTGTCTTTAATCATCACCCTTGATGACTTATATCTTCAATCTCCACCGTTGATGTCTTTTACAATCTTGATGTTTTGTCGAATCTTCTTTTCTTCTGCCACTGCAAAATTAGTCGAAAACCTATATTTTGACACGCCAAAATATACTATTAAATGATTATTTCTCAAATACTTTGTAGAAGACAATTTTTCAACAATTGAAAAATGACGATGTTAAGACACTCCAATTTGGCTCTTTTTTTGTGAGCTAATAAATAGTTAACCAAACTTAACTCACTACTAATTGATGGATTAAACAGGTTAGTTAACCTAATATTAAAAAAATAAAAAAGTGAGTATTGTGTGGTTGGTTAAACCAAATGGAATAATCAAGGAGTCTAACTTAGTTGGTTAAGTAGCGTGTGTGAGTGTTCAAAACTGCATAGTATTGTCTTTAATTCCTAAAGATAAAAAAAAATCTTCAATGTTCAATTATATACAAAAAAATAAATGTTTCAATAGTATTTAATCACTAAAATATATTTAAAAATTCTTCACAATTTCCATATCAAGTGTTCCACCCTTTATTTTCAGGGAATTTAGGCCCCATTTAAAAAATTAAGTTAATACACTAGCTTACTAGCTAAAACTCAATAATAACTAGGGATGTTCTTAGGACGGTTTGATTCAGTTTTTACTTAAAAAGTCACTCGAACCAAAACATAAAAAATATATGCGGCTCCATTTAGCTCAATTTAAATGTAAATAGCAAATCCGAACCAAATCAAATCAATTTTTTATGGTTATGTTTGGATCAGTTTTGCAGTTTTAAATTTTATCTTAAGATGATTTTAAATTTTAAAATATTTCTAATTTAACTAAAAAAAGTTGACACAATATAAAATCTAATAACTATTTAATCCATTATGAAAACTTGAAATTGAAATTTACATAATGATAAGAAATAAAACAACAAAAAATTATACATGATGATAATTATAATATTAATCTCTTATAGAAATTTTTGTCAATATAAAATTTGTTGTTTCAGCATGTAAGAATAAAAACATATTTCTTATTCATAACAAACTATAATTTTGAAAGAAATTGCTTAGCACCTTGTACATTTCATTACTCAAGAATAAAAAAAAAGAGAGCAAAACTTTACAATGGTAAGAGGTTTGGTTCGGTTCTAAAGATATAAATGACAAATCGATCAATTTAAGTATAAAACCATCCAAATGTGGGATTTGGGTTATTCCCAATACACTTGGTACGTGGATAACATGGTGGGTGGTCCGTTAATGGATTTAGGATAGGCTCTGATATCATATTAGAATGTGGGTTTGGACCTAACTCAACCCCAAAAGCTAGCTTATAGGATGAGGATTGTTCTCCACTTATATACTCTGACTTGGCACTATCTCTAGCCGATGTGGGACTTAGGTTATTCCCAATAAACTTGGTTTAATTTTTATTCTTTGAACGGTTTTCGATTTTTATTTTAAATCATTTAGATTTCAACATTCCTATCAATTAATAACTTCTTATTTAAAAAAAAAAAAAAAAAGAGTGTTGAGAACCTTTTAACGGTAGATGAACCTCTCAATATAGATGTCAAGCACTTAATCAGAACCATAAATATGTTAGACGTAACAATTTTGATAAGATTTTCTCACATAGGCATTTTCCACACCTTCTCACTTAAGAACACCAAGATAACCGAATTATGAATGATATAAGAAGGCCTAATAAGGTCTAAGGTGCTATCTTTAACTTTTACCCTCCATTTAGAAATTTAATAACCTCAACTTTGGTTTCCTTCCTCTTTGTGTACTAGCTTGAGTGAAATTTCTCCTTCTATTTTAAAGTAACTATTTAAAGGTAAAAGAGGCAAATTTCTCATTCTAATTCTACAATACAAGGTGAGTAAAGTTTAATCTTTTAGTTACATATTGGCGGATCTAAGACCCTGGACCAGTGGGGGCAATTTATTTAAAAAATAAAAATTGATAATTATCATTATTATATGGGATAGTTGGATTCAAACACGAAGATAAGAGAAATAAAATATGAAGTTTTAAGATAAATATTTGTATTTTATTAAAATAAGAGGGTGCATTATTTACTCTTACATGTGAACTGATAAGGATGTTCAAATACATAAAATTAAGGGGTTCAAAATATAAAATTATGGGTGCAAAATATGATATTTTTTTGCATTTTTATTAAAATAAGATGGTGTATTTACTTACTATTATATGTGAATTGGTAAGGAAGTTCAAATACATAAAATTAAAGGATGCAAAATATAAAATTATGGGATGTAAAATATAATATTTTAGGATAAATACTAGTGATTTTATTGAAATAAGAGGGTGCATATAGGTAACATATAGATTTAGCAAGATTATTTTGGATAATGAATTTTGGATTTTTTTTTAGAGCCGCTCATGCATGTATTATATTCTCTATAAGAGGTAATCTTACTGAAACGATATAGATATTCATAATAGTTAGTATTAAAAATTAACTAATAATCAAATGACAACTTAAAAACATGCACCATAAACATTATAAATTGTTAATTTCTAATTATTTAAATACGATTCAATTATTTATATTTACTGTTCTTATTTTTAATAATTAATAACTCAAGTATTTTCACTTCATTATCTCTCAATACAGAGAGAGAGAGAGAGAGAGAGAGGAATACATTTGTACCATTAATTCCCTCATTTAATAATAAAAGATTCAAAATAATTGTATAATAATTTCATGCTATTGATCCTTATCACTCTATTTTATTTTAGTCATTATTAAGTATTAAACATAGTTTAAGAAATATAAACCATTTCCACTAATCCTAACTCTCATCGTTCAATCAGCCTATTTTAATAACTCTAATGGAATCGCACATTTTTACTAAACAAAAATAAAAGGTAAAATATCAGGAAGTGTTCTGCCATTCATTTAAGAAAAAAGTTATATGTATATGTTTTTACCATAAAAAAAAGTGTGCAAATTAGTTAGATAACAAATTTTGGAAACAATTATCAATTATAAGCTATATATATATATATATATATATATAAAAGAGATGTGTGTTTTTTAAATAAATCTCGGAAGAACTAATCTTTGACTCTCGATGGAGAGATACCCTAGGTGTTATATATATATATAAAGATAAAGCTAAATAACTGGATAATAAAGCAGTTGATGGAGCATGAACCACTATGGCCCTTGTTTAGTGTTATCAACATGTGTCCTGCGTGGACATGACCAAGCTTAAGCAATAAAGCCTTTGATGAAAAACCACCAATTTGCTATAAATGTATGTGGTTATTTATTTCACGTGCATGCATAAAGCACACACTAAAACACCGTGTATGCGGACATATATAGATTCCGAGAATGGTTGTGTCAATCACTCAATGGCAGTGCCACCACTTCTACATTAGTATGTGTATGGAGGAGGTTGCATTGGATACATATCCACCTTTTATAAGCCACCCCCACTATCTATTGCTTCCAATCATTCCTGCATGGCTTTGACCTTTGCCAAGATAATTAATTTCTGATTGAAGAGGGATAGGCAACATACTTATAAATTTCATGTAAGGGTTTGCTAGTTTGAGAATAAGACTTATTAAATGGAATATGAGACACATAATTAATGAGAATTGCATGAATTTCATTAAAAAAAAAAAAGAGTGTGCGAAATATAAGGTTAATCTAATGTTTAAAAAGATGATTTAAGGATTAAAAAAAGAAGAAAAGGAAGAAAAATTGGACTTAGATTTTTATTAATATTTTAAATAAAATTAATAAATTAATATTTATAGATAAAAAATAAAAAAGAGTGTAATGAAAAAAGAAAGTAACGTTAGCATTTTTCTTTCTAATTTTATTTGTATTTTTATCTTATGGAATTTCTTCTAACTAAAGTTCCATCTAAATCTTTGTGGATGAAGGTCAAAACTGTGGCTTTAGTGATACTCATTCCTTGTCATTTCATCGTTGCCAAAGTAGTTAGTTATTCCCATTTCTTATACAAAAATGAAATACCATATCTTGAATTCACTTAATCTAGGAAAGATTTCTACTTGCTTTTCCA
This sequence comes from Glycine tomentella, assembly GCA_007407185.1. Taxonomy (NCBI): domain Eukaryota; kingdom Viridiplantae; phylum Streptophyta; class Magnoliopsida; order Fabales; family Fabaceae; genus Glycine; species Glycine tomentella. The sequence continues at coordinate 78,371 of PYAF01002836.1, read as the reverse complement.
ATGTGTGTGGTAGCTAAAGAATCGCGACTTCTGTTTGAGAAATAAAAAGAGGATTTAATGCGTATTTGGTTTCAACGTTTTATGTCGTGTAATCCAATTCATGTTGATCGAAATACTATTTAATAAATTTATTGATAAATATTAACATATCTAATCACATATTGAAGAATTAATTCCGAGTGAAAAATTAATTTATGTTGAAATAATTTTATGCAATTTTTGTGTTGGATAAAAAAATTATGTCAATTTTACTATTAATTTATTAATAAATTAAAAACATTTAAATATAATTTTTTTACAAATACAAGATTGTTGACATCATGTATGTGTCGAAAACGAGCAATTTATGTTTTAAAATCAATTTTAATAAAAATCAATTTTATAAATACTCATTTAAATACACTCATGATATCAATGCTAAGATTTGTTAGCAAGACCTCTTGAATTGACTTTAGGTAGAATTGACATTTTGGAGTTTAAGGGGCGATGCCATGCTAAGCCATAACATAAAATTCAAAGATTCGGTGCTTTGTGAATGATTGTAACTTCATGGAAGTCATCTTCCAAGTATTCAACTTTATTGGTTCTTGTACTCTTTTGTGTGTGTACTCGATAGTTTTTGCAGTAAAGCATTCCCAACTAGTCAATTGAAGTTGGCTTTGATTCTGGACGCAATGTGAAGCAGATTCAATTAAAAAGATAAGTTAAAAGTGCACAAAACCAGCAATTTTTTTTTTAGCATATTTACCCTCTTTTAAAAAGAAAGCGTAAAGTGTCAATGCGTCTCTATACAAGCAAAAGGAAGCTGATAGTAAAAAGCTGAATCTTTACTATAGTTTTATATATTTATTTATGAGTTTAAATAAGTTTTTGTCCTTCACTTATTTCAAATTATGATTTTTCAACTTTTTTTTTCATTTTTTTATATAATCACTCGTAATTTGATGTGACATATTATTATTAAGAAAAGAAACGACCGTGGATGTAAGCATAGTTATCAAACCTTGTTAAATTGTTATTTGTGTGTATGCGATTTTCTCCTTAAAATTTCGATTGTGATGGCTAATAAATCAAAATCTAAAATAGTTAAGGGATAAAAAATTATTTATACCTTTATTTGTTTTGACCTAACATTTTACTACATTTGTAACCTTGTGGTCTATAGATAGCAATTAGGAAATTACATTTTTCATGTATGCTAGATTTTTATTGAAATAATGAAAATTATTTATTTATTTTACAAACATTAAACAAGCAAATCTACTAAATATAACAATACACCATTGTTACATGGAATTATGATCATCTAAAATGGAAGATTTTATTTTAGTTTATTTGAAACTCTTAAATAATTTATTTATGAAAGTATTTGTAAACATTTTACATCTTATTAGTTAAGTGTTAAAAAGCACAACATCAAAATAAAACATCACAATATATATATATATATATATATATATATATATATATATATATATATATATTCATGAAGCTTTTGAAAGACATGGATCACCTAGCCATTTGCCCCCCAAGTATGTCAGACATGGGATTGCCACAAACATGAATCACATGTGCAACAACAAAGCAAGGATACACTTAACAAAAACAAGCATACTCAAAACAATTTAAAAACCTCAACAATTAACATCGCATAAGCTCTATCATTTTTAAATTATGGTATTTGACATTAAATAAAAATAATATCTAGTGATGGATCAAAAAAAATTATTAGTGAAAGCAAAAAAAATAGTCTAATATTTTCATAAACAAAATAATAATAATAATAATAGATTTATTAAAAGGTATTAGAGAAATTAAAAACATTAAAAATTTAAAGGATAAAGTAGATAAAATAAGTACAATTTATTTTCTCTTTTATTTTTTTACAGTTTTTTACATTCATCTTTTTAAAAAAAATAATCTTATGGAGATAATATCTATTTTTATGGGGGCAAAGAAATATTCATTTAATATATTCAAGTAAAAAAATATATTTTGTGGGGGAAATTGCCCCATTTGTTTACATCTAATAACATTCAATTCACATAAATAAATCACATCTCACACTCAATCATCATGAAATAGTTCAAGAATCAACATCACACATCAATTATCAAGCATCATCATGAGTCCATAAATGATCATCACCATATACACTTATCATAAACACCAACCACAGACTCTACTACATGAAGATTTATAATACATGAATTGTTTGAGTACAAGTATGAGGTGAAGTATCATATCGTGTAAGAATGAAAAGGTTGAGCACCATATAAGTGAAGACAAGATCCATAAACTTGAGCCTTAAGATTTTGGATTATAGTATGATATCAGATTCACTTATGTGAGTGCCTAAGGCTCATTGGAGTAAATCTCTCCGGTGATTACCCCATTGATTGCACAACAATTGGTATATGATCCCTAAACGCCCAAATCATATAAGGAAAGACAAGACCTATAAATTTGAGCAATAAAATTGTGGATTATAGTAGCACCATCAACTTACATGCCTAGAATGACAATTATAATAGTTCATCAATATATACATATTACCAAATTGATTGCTGCAAGTATGGGAGTGGTTCTAACCTCAACAAATATCCGGTTATCCGATAATGAAAATATTGGGTCACAACTCGATCACAATATGGTGTATGGTTATGGTGTGCCTCACCTTGGTTCAGATGGAACTTCAGTTTCTGCTCTAATAAATGGTGTACGAGCAATTCACCGAAATGTTTATATTTGATTGAACAAATTCTGATTATCATAGACAACTTGTTAGATAAATTGGTTTTCATTTCTGTTTCGCCGTTTGGAAAATTATATGTATTAGACTTTCTTTGCATATCTTATGCTAAGGTTTTTGTTAGTAGTGAAATCCATAATACATTTTGCTTGTAAAAGAAACATTAAAGAACAAATTACAAATACATTTATACAGCTTTAAAAAGTTGAATTATATGTCGAAGAAATTGCTTAAAAGGTAATGAAAATTTCCAGCTTACGTAAGAGAAATATTGTGATAAACTAAATCAAGAACCTAATTATAAGTTAAGTGCAACGCTTGCTTAAACTTAATTATGGCACCTACAATAGCAAGCAGCAAAACTTCCTGATCGGCGTGTTCGCCCATCCTGCAACTTTCTACAAAATTGAAAGTTAAGAGATAATAAATAAATATCTTTGAATACATAAATTATATTTTGTATTTACAATTAACAATTTAAATTGTAAGTTATAATATAAGATTATTTTTGTTGAAACAAACTATTAAAATTCTATTTAGATATAAAAATAAAAGAGAATAAATTATAAAGGATGGAAGATTGTTAAGGAAGATATTAAAAAAAGAGAAATAGGATAAAAATAGAATAATAATGAAAAGTATAAAAATTGAAAAAAAATACCAAAGATTAAAAAAATCGTGATGAAAGATTATAACACCGTGTTTTTCACTAATTATGTGATTAAATATTTTAATTAAAATTACAACAGAAACTAAATTTAGATATATATTAATAATTAATTTGTTGTGATGTAGTAAGTTGGATATGTGTGTTGGATGAGCTTATTATAGTTGGGCTTGTGATAAGGCGGTGCGCTCGATAAGGTTATTGTGAATTTGAGTCACTAACTTTTGAATTCACAAGACACGATTTCACACGAGTAAAAGAAAATAAACCCATACAAAAAAGAGGATTACAAGTATCATATAAAAAATTATGATTTTTGTGTTATAAAGTCAAAATTACTTTTATGACTTACTTTTAAATTAAAATTAATTAAAAAAATGTCTTATTTAATAATTTTGAAAAAAATTATCCCAGATGATAAAAAAAAAAAAACCCATGTAGCACCTTCAAGTTGTAGGGTCACCACTCTCATTTATAGAACCACCGAATATAATTGTCAGATTGAATTCAAAGCCATTGCCCATAGATCAAAGTACCTCACCCTTCTAATGTCTCATTTGCCACGTTTAGTTCCGGAAAAATTCTTCTCTGTTTATTGGAATTTTTCAGTAAAAGAGATATAGACACGAAAGTCTATTAAGTCCCACATAAATGTGAATTTGAGTTCAAGGACCACAAAATATTTGTATCTATATATCTCTTACATGAGAGAACCCCAATCCGTTTAGTTCAGGATCTCAATATTGTCATTGTACCATGCATGCATGTGTCTTATTACTCCCCAGTAAATACAACCAATGCAAATCAATTTTGCAACACAATGAATATTCTTGACTCGAATTAATTTCTGATAAGTCACACATCTTTCAATGCCGCTGTGCGTCAAAACTAAGGTTTTAATATTTAAAAAACCATTTGCGACCGCAATTTCGGCCAACATTATCAATATTGCACCGAATGGCAACTACAAGTACAACAATATAGAAAGTAAAAACTATTTTAAATTTTTATTATCATTTTCTTAATACTTTGCCATACATAAATATTTTAATCATTTCCTCCTTTTTTTTATTCATATTAATTTTAAATAAATTTATACATCATATTAAAGCTTAAATAATTGTTTTTAATTACCAATGTTATTTTTCCCCCTTTAAATATTTTTATACTTTTAGTCACTGTAAATATTTTTATAATTATATTTTTGTAAATAATGTTTAAAGTTTTAATCTCTTTGATGTGATATTAGTTTATATGACATTCATTGTGATATGATGTGTGATAAGATTATTCTTTAATGATGTATTGCATCATGATGTCATGATAACATTATTATTTATGTTTTTTTAATATTGATTGACCACAAGAACTAAAAAGAAAAAAAACATGAATTTATAATAACAAATTTACAAAAAATACTTAAAAGCAAAAAAAAAAAAAAATTCAGATGCATCATTATATTTAATAAAATATATTTTTTAGACATACATTCAGTTAGTATCCTATTGGTTTAAGGAATGGTGTTAAAGCATATGGTAATGGATTTAAATTCAAAAAATTCATGTCACCTAAGGTCGTTAAAAAGTTCACATTATTTTGACAAATGTCTTATAATTAGTTGAAGTTCACATTATAAGATTACTCTTTTGATAAATTAGGATCTTATGAATAGACATTGATTCAGAAATTTTAAGATTTTTTCATTGAAAATTATATGAAAAAAAATTAAAATCATAAGGAAGCACATTTTTACTCATCTCAATATTTTTCCCTTTTTAAATCGATAAGGACATTTGTTAGCATATTCCCATAAGTTATAAGGATAAAAAGACAGTTAAAAATGGCAGTGTAAACCTTTACACCTTGGTTAAAATATCATTATTTTTTATTCATTATGTTTTAACATTTTTTTGTTTAGTCCTATATACTTTAATTAACCTTTACACCTTGGCTAAAATATCATTATTTTTTATTTATTATGTTTTAACATTTTTTTTTAGTCCTATGTATTTTAATTAGTGTCTATATATATATATATATATTCTAATAAACTTAAAATAGTCATTTTATCCATTAAAGAATGATGTGATATTAATTTTTTTACTGTTCAAAATTACAAAAATTACTTGTTTGAAGCATTTAAGAACTATTAAACAATTTCTAACTGTTAAAAGCTATCAGAAATTACTATTTTTCATATTCAATTAAATTATTTAATATCTATTAAATGTTTTGTACAAGCAATTTTGGCAATTTTAAATGGTAACAAATGAACCACCAGAAAAATATTATAAAATTAATGTCAAATAATCGTTTAATGGATTCATAAACATAAATAATTAAAATGAAACTTTTAAAATATAAAGGATTAAATACGAAAATGACAAAAAATGAACCAAAATAATATTCTAGCCTTTCACTTGTTTCTTAATTAAATTCAATAAATGATGACCTTTTTTATTTTACAATATATGGTTCCTCCTCTAAAAACACAATATATGGTTCCTAAATCTGATCCATAGATAGAAAAAATTAAAAATAAATAAATGAAAAGCCTGTGTTTGTTGTACTTTACTACTTTAGATAGAAAAAACCTCGCGACGCTAAAATGGTATACCCCTACAAAGTGAAGCCATAATGAATGTGGCCAAGGAAAACGGCCACATTCAACCGTTTTGCATAGCATTGCACGTGTGGGGTCATCCGCGAAACACACAAAGCATCATCAAACAAACGTACGCAAAACATAGGAATAAGGTTTTGGACCTTTTGGTACTTTTAACTTTTCAATTTTTGGTTACAAACAAGTGTGTCTCTAACTGTGAACTGTTCATAACATATTAACATTGGACATTAAAAAACATCATAAAGTTTTGAGATTTGCTAATGTTATATTTTTATTATGCATGAGAATTGAGAAGTACCTATTCAAAATCTCAATTTTTCCTTTTAAAGACATGGTGTCACATTTTGTGTTCCCTTTTTCTCTTTTTGATTTTTCTTAATTTTTTTTCAAGCAACCAAACGCGGGCCTGGCAGGAGAAAAAGAGGGGAAAATTGTAACAAGATAATATTCATAGAACCTGGATAGTGATTGTGCTACATGGTTTTCTTTAATTTAAGTGCCACTTTCGATCAATGGTTTTCATAGTTCCAAAATTAAAATCGAATCTTTTGGTGAAGACACACGAGAACCATCGATTGTGGAGAATTGAAAAACCAAAGCTATTACTGTTTCCGGGTACTCTCTCTTTATTATGTGTACAAATACACACATTATATATAAAAAAATATTATTTTTCCCTTTTGGGTTGTTCTTTTGATCAATTTTTCTGTTTTGTTTTTAATTTGTGCTTCGACGAAATTGTGACAGGGTGAGATAGACATCCTCCACTTTCAATGGCTTGAATGAGAAGTATAGGAAGGAGAGGTGAGTTTTAACTTAGACTTTATTCTTCAAACTTAATATGATTTTTGAATAGACACTTAGTGGCTCTTGAGGGTTTGAAAAAAAGACCATGTTTTGGTTCTATCTTGTTCTGATTGAAGGAGGTGTCCAATTCTTCTCCGTTGTATTGTATGTATGTGCTTATATAAAGTGATCCCTTAAAGTAAAATGTTGTGGCGCCACGTTAACGATTGTGTATCTTTACTACATGTTATTTTATATTGAATGGTAGATTGTGATGATTCTGTTGAACGGTCAAACGTGATTCTGGTTGTCATTTTTTATTTATTTTGTTGGTTGGAACTCGTGGGTTCTAGAACTTGTTAAGGTTTAAGAATTCGATTCCTTTCTGATATTTCTTTCGAGGATGACATTTTTAAAGTATAACCTTGATTATTGTTATGGGAAACAGCATAATTAACTGATGATATTTAAATGATGAAACTTGTGTATTTAGTTAACTTATTTTGTAATTTGTATGTACAATTTCAAAACCTTTTTTTTTTTTTTTTTTTTTTAAACTTTCATGATTAGGACCTTTGATTCTTCAGTGAGTTATTTTCACATGCTCCAGTCGTCCTCTTAGTCGACTATGAAATTAATCCTCTATCCTTAATCACACTTAAAGTGTCTCACTTCTTCTTAAAAATACGTTTTGCAGAATTTAGTGTTTTGTCAAGTGAGCGACACTCATTAAGTTTTCGGTTGATAAAACTTTTATATGTAAAATAAGTTAATTTGAACATGCACAATCTTACACATCTCTCAATTCACCATCAATTTCCCTAAATTTGAAACTGATTTGTCAGATTCTTTTGTTTATATCCCACATGCTGGTAGACCCCTAATATACCCCAAGTCTTTGTTGATTAAATCAATCTTGACGTTTGACATAGGATACCAACACAAAAGGCTTTCTATTTCTATAGGTAGTTGTGATGGACCACGGTTCAACTTCTTTCTATTTTTTACTTTTTGGACTCCTAAGTTTTTGAATAAGCACAGCCATTGCAAGTTGTCAAATAATTTAATAATATTATACTAATTTGTAGCAGCTGCTAGATATTGCATGCTACTATGTTAGTACCTTCTCATACTATATATTTCTTTCCCCTCCATTCTTCTTACGAAGCAAACTAGTGATTGTTACATTCGCACCTGAATTTAATATTCATGAATTGTCTGGTTAGAATTAAACATTGATCTGTTTTAATTTATTCTCTTTTTCTTAATTATGCATGACACTGACATGTATGTGATTCGGGTTCACACCTTATTGTGGTACGTGTTACTATTTCAGCTTGACTGTAGCATTTGACTTGTGAAGTAATATAATCCAAACAAGCTTCAATAGCATTCTCTCTGCTCAAGAAGTCTTTACTGCTTCAACCAGTGACCTCAACTTTCTCTTTGTCCTCTCCTTTTAATTCAGGTTGGTTAACTTAAATTTTTCTGAATTATTGCTCAGTTATTAACAGAATTAAGGTGCTTGTGTCTTTGATTTGCTTCACTTTTCGGTTGAACACTAGAGCTACAAGCATCATGGTATGCTTCAGAAACAAAATTTAAAGGCATAGAAGGGTGTAGGAGCCTGTCTTGATTGTAATATGAACCATACTGTTCTTGTGATTCAATGCTGCAGTTGAACTGTTTCCATCACTCATTCAAGGACCTAAAATTTTCCACAATGTATTACAGCTGAAAGTCATTGTTGATGTCCTCAATGGGTGATCCAGCTGATGAAAATCTTGAAACAAAAGAGATGGACGTGAGAAGTTTATCATCTTCACATGGCCAAGAACCATATGTCCACAAGGTTGGAATTCCTCCAAGACAAAACCTTTTCAAGGAATTCCAATCCACTGTAAAAGAAACACTTTTCGCGGATGATCCTCTACGGTCCTTCAAGGATCAATCTAAGACCCGGAAGCTCATCCTCGGAATTGAAGCCATTTTCCCCATAGTTAGCTGGGGGAGAACTTATAATCTCACAAAACTTAGAGGGGATCTTATTGCTGGTCTAACTATTGCAAGTCTCTGCATTCCTCAGGTAAATTTTCTTCAAAATGCTGATTTTTAGCTTTTGAAGAATAATAGAATGATAGATTCTAATATTTGTCTTGAAAAACAGGACATTGGATATGCAAAGCTTGCAAATTTAGATCCACAGTATGGATTGTGTAAGACTCTCGTCTCTCATTAACAGCTCAGTTTGCCTATGTGTTTGCTTTGGAAATTGGATTGAGATTTTGTTTCCTTTCCTTATACCCTTTACAGACTCCAGCTTTATTCCACCACTGATTTATGCTGTCATGGGTAGTTCTCGTGACATTGCAATAGGACCGGTGGCAGTGGTTTCTCTCTTGTTGGGGACTTTACTTCAGAGCGAGATTGATCCCATTGCAAATCCAGTAGACTATCGACGACTTGCTTTTACTGCCACTTTCTTTGCTGGGATTACTCAAGCAACGCTCGGGGTTTTAAGGTATGCTACCTTGACTAGGAGGGATTGCATAAATCTTCCTAGCACTAATGTTTATGACTGCCTTGTACATGTGCTAGTTGCTACCATCCTCTACTGAAATGCTCTACTTTTTAATACACCTTGACGATGACATTCTGGTTGGATGGATCTTCTGATCAGATTAGGATTTTTGATTGATTTCCTATCTCATGCTGCAATTGTCGGTTTTATGGGGGGAGCTGCCATCACAATTGCCCTTCAACAGCTCAAGGGCTTCCTTGGGATTGCAAAGTTCACAAAGAAAACTGATGTTATCTCTGTGATGCATTCAGTGCTCTCATCAGCCCATCATGGAGTATGCTTTCTCTTTTCCTTTCTATACCTATAAAAAATAAATTTTTACTGAAGTTTTATTCTGAAGATGCTTGTAACACTAAAACTGATTAATATCTAACATATTGCAGTGGAATTGGCAAACTATAGTAATTGGAGCTTCCTTTCTGGGTTTTCTTCTGTTTGCTAAGTATATTGTAAGCACACCAATTCATTTGGCTACATATTCTATAAACAGATTATGAGAATTGTGAATTATTTTCTCATTATTTTATTATATATGAATATGGATCAGGGAAAGAAGAACCCGAAATTCTTTTGGGTGCCAGCAATTGCCCCATTGATATCTGTTGTTCTCTCTACCCTTTTTGTATTCTTAACCCGTGCAGACAAGCATGGTGTTGCAATTGTAAGTATATATATATATATATATATATATATATATAATATGTATATTACCCTTCTAATATTGAATATGACAGACTGTAACTGTAGTCATATGATTAAATGCATCTTTGGTCGAGCCATTGTTTGGAAAATAATTACTTTCTTTTCAAAAGCATTCCCACAAAATTACAAGAAAAATTGCTTTTTCTCCCCAAAAAATGCACTTAAGTGTTGGTAAGACTGAACAGTACTAGTTGCAGCAGTAATAATGCTTTTATGTCTATTGATGTGTGAAGGTAAAACATATAGAGAAAGGGCTCAATCCTTCATCTGTCAAGGAAATTTATTTTACTGGTGACTACCTTGGGAAAGGTTTCAGAATTGGCATCGTGGCTGGCATGATAGCATTGACTGTAAGAAAACGTTGACACTGTTATCTTCAATGAATACCAGTTACTTGTATGTTATAAACCATTAAATTTTGGTTATCAGGAAGCCACAGCAATTGGAAGAACATTTGCTTCTATGAAGGATTATCAACTGGATGGAAACAAAGAAATGGTGGCATTAGGAGCTATGAATGTTGTTGGTTCAATGACTTCTTGTTATGTAGCAACTGGTATGTTCGGAGATGTTTTATGAACCTAGCTACTATTTTTACATCAGGTGCCGTAAGAAAGATATATGTGGTCACATCTGATGAAATAAATAAATCCTTTTAGCTGCTATAAGCCTGTAAATCATACTAAAAATGCAGAAAAAAGGGACAAAAAGAGAAGTTAAGGTTATTATTTGGGTAAATTACACTTTATCCCTATGTAGTTTACACTTTCCATTTTTTATTATCACTTAACCCACTTCAATTTTAGTATAAGTTGGTAATTAATTTTTCAGTTTACCTTAATGACATTTTATCATTTTCTCAACCTAGCCCTACCTCCAAAAATTTATTTCTTTAAGAGGGTAATGTGTAAAAAAGAATATAAACTGGTGACTTGTGTTAAAATTATCTGAAGAGTTAAATGTTTTCGATATAAAACAAAGCTGTTGTGGCCAAGTAACACAAAAAAAAGTTTAAAGGGTTATTTGGTAAAAGGATAAACTATAGAGTAAAGTGTATTTTACTCTAATAATTTTATAGTAGTTTGTTTGATAATTTATCAAGGAAAGGCATGTAAGTGGGTTCTGTACTAATTTTTTTTTTTTTATTTTTTTTTTTATAGGTTATAGACTAATCTCTTGCTATCTGCAGGTTCTTTCTCTCGTTCAGCGGTAAATTTCATGGCTGGCTGTGAAACCGCAGTATCTAATATTGTCATGTCTGTTGTGGTGTTCTTAACCTTAAAATTCCTCACGCCTCTTTTCAAATACACTCCAAATGCCATTCTTGCTACAATCATCATTTCTGCTGTCATCAACCTTGTGGACTATAAGGCAGCAATTTTGATATGGAAGATTGATAAATTTGACTTTGTTGCTTGCATGGGAGCATTTTTTGGGGTTGTTTTTGCCTCGGTTGAGATAGGACTTTTAATTGCAGTAAGTACTAAGACATTGTTATCCTATGCTCCATAATGTCAATATGGTTTATGATTGATAGTGTTATTAACTTTGGATATTGTTGTGGTAGGTCTCTATATCCTTTGCAAAGATTCTATTACAAGTCACAAGGCCACGAACTGCAATTCTGGGGAAGATCCCTAGGACTACTGTCTACAGGAACATCCAACAATACCCTGAAGCCACAAGGGTTCCTGGTGTACTTATTATTAGAGTTGATTCTGCAATATACTTTTCCAACTCCAACTATGTTAAAGAAAGGTAAAATTGTTCCCCTTTGTACTTTTATGTTTTAACCAATTAGAACTTTTATCAAGACGTCTATAGTGAACAGAAACGAAAGAATCCATCATATACAGTTTGTTTTGTTAATTTTTTTTTTCCTCAATCTAAAATGACAAGTGAACTGTTATATTGTTCTGAAAATGTCAGGGATCACTAGATATGCTACATGTTGTATGAAGTTTCATTGTTGGTGTACCAGGATAACACCCAATCAATATCAAATATCATGTGAACTGTTTAGCTTTATGATATTTTAAACATGCATACCATTATAGCTTATATATTGTTAAAAGGGAGGTTAGTTTTTGGATTCTAAACAAGGAAAGACACAGTCAAAAACAAAAGAATGCTGAATGAACCAATTGGATAGTTAGACTATCTGATTGTGGTAGCCACTTTACTCTTTGGAGGATTTGTATCTTAACTTCATACTTATAGAATTGAATTTCGAACTACTGTACAGAAATAAATTATGTTTCTCCCTTCTCATTTACATTATTACTCTAAAATGATAACTTCACAATCTATTTCTTTCTTTTTTGGTAATTGTAAAACCTATTTCTGATGCCAATAATCTATTCTTTTGCAGGATATTAAGATGGCTGGTGGATGAGGAAGAACTAGTGAAAGGAGACTACCAAACAAGAATCCAATTTTTGATGGTCGAGATGTCACGTGAGTATTATCTATATTTTCACTTTCTTTTTGTCATATTTTCCTCTATTAAGCACATAATTCATGTTGTTCTTAAACGTGTTTATCGCAGCCGTTACAGACATCGACACCAGCGGCATCCATGCCCTCGAAGAGTTATTTAGAAGTCTTCAGAAGAGAGATGTTCAGGTAAAACATCAAACCATCTACTCTTAACAATTCTAAATGATATATATCATGTGACAATTAATTATCTTACCCAAAATAAAACACCACTTTGAGCAGCTTGTTCTGGCAAATCCTGGCCCTATAGTAATAGACAAGCTCCACACATCAAACTTTGCTGCTTTGCTTGGAGAGGACAAGATCTTTCTCACTGTTGCAGAGGCTGTTGCATACTGTTCACCAAAGCTGGCGGAAGAACCTTGAAATATTTTTCAGGAAAAATGTGATTTTTGCCATAGTTAGGACATGGAAATGAGGTAAAGATATGAAGTGGGGGGGAGGGTGTGGTAGAGATCAAACCTGTGGCTTTCAGCTGAGTTACCTTTGTCAAGAGATGGTCACTACACTACAAAAAGGTGTTACTAGTGGACTTTAATTTGTGCTAGTTGGTGCTTTTAGGGTTCCTTTTCTGTAAGTGAAAATAAAAAGTTACATGTTCAAAAAGCATTAACTCCGGCCTTGGTTTGTTTTCTCACTCGAATTTAAACCCAAGTGTCTCTCTATATGAAATTCCTCTTCTTGTTTTGTATTATAAGCTCGAGTGTCTACCTTGGAAATGGTCTCTTTTTTCCACTTTTTATGTACTGAATGACAATTATAGCTTCACAAAGGAAAGTTTTCATTCTCTCTTTCTTGCAAATTCTCTCTTTTTCTTCCATTTTGTGATTGTAATTCTTGCTGCAGATTAATGCAGCAGGTACATTATGTTTTTCATTTTTTAATGTTAGGTAGATTTCGATGTGATCTTAGCTTTTGTACGCGGAACAGAGTCGCAAAACGCGCCACATTCATGCATACTTTATAGAACGTGAAAATTATTATTATATAGTTAAAAACCTTCACAACGTCATACTCATACAGATGTATAAAAAAATGTTTAACAATTGTCATAAAGTACCTTTAGATTATTCTTGTGAACAGTGGATATCTTTTTACAATAATAATAAAATATTGCTGTGATTCTAAAATGAATTTTTGGGACGTAAAATCAAACCTGTGATACAGGATCCCTTTGGGAAGTTTATAGTATTGAACTATATTAAAAAAAAAAGTAAAAGACTCAAAATGCTAGCAGAAAACTAATTAATTAAAGATCAGAAATTATTAAAATTCCAACTGCTATTTAAAACAATGATACAAAAAAGACCATCGGATTTCATAAAGAACAATGGATGTGCCTCACCGTGCAGGCCATTGGACGGCTAGAAAATCCGAATCGTGGAGTAGCAATTAGCAAATGAGATTAGTTCACTGCAAAATGTTGAAACAAGAAAACAGTATCCAATAATAAAGAATTCACGCTCACAAAAATTATATATACAGAGTATGACTTCTTGAGAATAGATAATTATGAAAGAACATAACGAATAATAACTCTTGGACTAAATTTTTGTCAGGAATGATATATATGTGTGTGCCTTCTTTTTTTTAGTACCGTTAGTTTCATATATTTACGAGCCAACATCAATATGTGCTTCCGAATCAGCAGGGAACTCACAAGAGAAGAGTTAAAGGATAGAGAAAAAAGAAACAAAACAAAACTCAAGGAAAAGGAGAGAAAAGAAGAGGAGAGGAAGGCCAAAGAGAAAGTAGTAAGAAGAAAGAGAGAGGAAAAGCAAAGAAAAGAAGAGGAAGAGAGAAAGATAAAAGAGCAGAAAGAGGAGACAAGCACATGAGGAAATGGCAAGAAAACAAGAAAAGGAAAGGAAAAGGAACATAAACTGAAGCAGAAGAAAAGATAGTGAGTCTATATGACTTAGCTAGGTTAGTTTATCGTTACTTCAAAAATTACTTGGTTAAATTATCATCTTGTGCATTAATATCAAGTTTTTGCAAAACAATATTGCTATTCTGAACTATTTGGCCGAAGCAAAATAATTTTACACAACAATCTTGATATTAATTAGCTTGTTTTCCTATGGCTGGAATTTATTTTCATTATCAGAAACAAGGACGTGTTTATTGTAACATTTATTATGGAAATTGGAAATAGCATTTGTTATATGTAAGTGCATAGTTTATTTTCTCTCTTGCCTAAAAAAAAAAGTTTATTTTCTCTTATTATAAATTACCAAACTTATATGGTACGTACTACGTCGTAATTTTTGTTGTATAGTTTTTCTGTTAGTTTATTATTGAATCCTCTGAGCATATTAATGCCTGTGAATTTCTAGTTTGACACATATTAATGGAGGGTAAAGTAGTAAGCGTAGAAAATGAATAGATGTCAAATTGGGATTTTAGATTATTGTTTGATAGATTGTATAGTGTCACATAGGATTAAAGATCTCTCAAGATCTCTTTCATTTTTTTCTTTAATGGTTGATATGTGCCTAGCATATGGTCCTTTCCAAGCTATTAAAAGCTAAGAATCATCTACAAATAGCCTAGAATTGCATATAATTATGATAAAGGTTGATGAATCTTTTCTTATCATGTGTTATGCTAATTTGAAAATCTTTATAGCAGGAAAGAGTATCATTCAAGCAATTTTGCGCAGAGGCTTGCCACGTCTCCAGCGTGGAACCCACGCCACTAGCGTGAAATGCAGCCTCCAACAGCAAGTTTTACCGGAAACCCATGCCACTAGGGTGGAATTCTACGCCACCAGCGTGGGATGTGAAGTAAAGAAGCAATTTTCTCTGGAATGCCACGCTACCAGCGTGGAATCCCACGCCATCAGCGTGGAAGACTGCTGTTTGTGTAACTCTGAAAGCTGATAGAGGGCAGATTTGGACTTTCACCCTCTCCTTATAAATACTTCAACCTCAGCATTCAATGCACGTTCCTACACTGGAGAAATCACAAAATGAAGGGTTTTAGAATCTTGGAAAGCTTTGCTAGGGCTTGGGAGTTGAAGACTCAAGTGGAGACCCTTCTCCATCTTCTTCTTCCTTGTGCTTCAGCTGGGCATGTTTCTTTTTGTTAGCTCAAGGCCAGCCATGACTAGGTTTGGCTAATTTCATTTTGTAGCTAGGGCCAAACACTTGATGTAAATTCCATTGGGATGTATTGAATGCTATTATCCATTTATCGGAAGTTATTTTACTGCACTTTGCTTGAATGTTTATATCTCTTTCTTAGACTTGATCAATCTATTAAAGGTTAAAGAGCTAGGGTTAGGAATATTGAGGCTTTAGTCTTGGAACTAAGTGTGGTAACTAGCTTTACATTACCTAGGAATGGGAATGTATGTTGGTAGTTTCTTCAATGTGTTGCTTAATGCTTAGCCCTAGGAAGGTGACTAAGGGATTAGAACTTTCAAGCGGGTTAAAGGGTTGTCTCACTGAGGAATTGGTGAACAATTGAGCTTGGATGCATATAATTGCTAAATAACTTAGTTAACTGAACGTAGTAAGCGATACGATTTCATTGGAAGGAAACATCGAGTGTGAGTGCCCTGGCTACACTTCCTTTATATTGTTACAACTTAATTTCCTTGTTCATAACTTAGATTTATGCTTTAATTCTTGTCTTACTTTTACTAGTTCAAACAAACAATCCATACTTTTTACCAAACATTTATTCATCCAACTTTTAGATACGAGTTATAATACAATCGGTGCACTAATCCTCGTGGGAACGATATCTTACTAATCATTTTATTACTTGAACGAACAGTATACTTGCCGATTTTGCAACAATGGTAGATCTCATTTTCAGATCTTAGAGAGAGAGAAAAATGAATAAAACCTTTCTTCTATAAGAACTCATCCTCCATTTTATTACTTGAACGAACGGTATACTTGCTGATTTCGCAACAAGTTTTTGGCACCGTTGTCGGGGATTAGTTTCTCCAATTTTATCATAACTTTTTATCTTTAAGCTTGGAATTCTTTTGTTACTTACCTGCTTCTTGAGTTTATGCGAGGTACAGTTGATCCTGGAACTCTTCAGTTTGATCCCGAAGTAGAAAGAACTGCAAAGAGGAATAGGAGACTTGCCAGAGAAAGAAGAGAAGCAGAAGCATCTAGTTCACAACCCGTTGAGGAACTAGACATGGCGGGAAGAGACAACAATCCGCCAAGGCCAGAGGATGAGCTGATGGAGGACATTCTAGCTCCACTGTTCACCAGGCCTACTTCTAGCATAGTCAGACCATCAATTCAAGCTAACAACTTTGATATCCACCCTTCCTTGATAAGCTTGGTGGAAAGGAGCCAATTTGGTGGGGAGGACAATAAAGATCCTCATGACTTTACGGACAGATTTCTTAGAATCTGTGACACAATCCGGCACCAAGGTGTAACGGATGATGCCATTCGATTACGGCTATTCCCTTTTGCCTTGAAAAGAAGCCCTCAGGTGGTTAGATCGACAAGCTTCCAACAGCATTACCACTTGGGAGGAATTGATGGCCAAGTTCTTCGTACAATATTTCTCTATGGAGAAATACAATCTATTGGTGAATGAAATCACCAATTTCACTCAACAAGAAGGAGAAACATTGTGTGCAGCATGGAATAGATTCCAAGAACTCATCCGGCAATGCCCGCAATATGATATGCCAATGGGCAAGAAGGTGCGCATTTTCTTTAATGGAATGCTACCTGAGTCTAGGCTGGTTGTGAATGGGGCAGCTGGGGGTTCTATAAGGTCTAAAACTGCAGCCCAGACCTTTGAATTGATTGATTCTCTGGCTAGGAATGAAAATGAAAGCATTGTAGCTAAAGCCAAAAGAGAAGTCATTCATTTGGGCAGTAGTGATGCTATGTTGGCTGAACAGAAACTATTATCACAACAGCTATCAATCCTTAATGCTAAGATTGATAAGCTGGAAATTTCTAAAGCCCAAGCTTCTTCGATCAAGGCAAGTGGAGTTGTTTGTGAATATTGCCAAGGGGACCATGAATCAAATGAATGTCCCACTTTGATAGGAGCTGACCCCATTCAAGTCAATGGAGTGTGGTATGATCAGAGGCATCCACAAGGTTAATAGAGGAATCCAACCAAGCTTCAGGGAACAATTTTCAGAGGCGAGTTCAAGGAAGTGGTTTAGACTACAAGTCTAACCATTACTTGCAACCTCCGCCAATTCCTACCAAAGAGCCTTCCGAGTTAGAGAAAGCTATGTTGCAATTGGCCAGGACTACAAATGATCACATCCAAGCTACCGATGCATTCATGAATGAGACGAGAGCCCACTATAAAAATGAAGATGCTTCCATCCAGAACTTGGAGATTCAAATTGGCAAACTTTCCAAGCAAATAGCTGAGAGACCACAAGGCCAATTCCCTAGTGACACCATCGTCAACCCAAGGGAACATGCAAAGGCCATCACTACAAGAAGTGGAATTGTCATCACTCCTCAAGAAAAACCAAAGGTGGTTCAAAGAGAGGTTGAAGAAGAAACCATCCCAGTTGCTACGGAACCAAGGGTGAAAGTACCTTCAAGCAACTCCAAGCCAAAGGAGACAGAGGCTACAGCTCCAAAGAAGCCTCTGGATTTCTCTCGTTTCGAGAAGCTACCCTATCCTGCGAAGCTCAAGCAGCAAGCTCAGAGACAACAATACGCTAAGTTTTTAGACATGTTTAAAAAGTTGCAAATTAATATTCCTTTTGCTGAAGCTTTAGCTAACATGCCTAATTATGCTAAATTCATGAAAGATTTGTTGTCTAGGAAACACAAATTACAGGAATGCGAGACGGTGGTACTTACGGAGGAATGTAGTGCAATCATTCAGAGGAAGATGCCTCCAAAGCTTAGAAATCCGGGAAGCTTCAACATTCCAATTGTGATAGGCAACATTAATGTTGGCCGTGCCTTGTGTGATCTTGGAGCAAGCATCAATCTCATGCCACTAACCATGTGCAAATCTTTAGGCATCTCAGAACTGAAGCCCATAATGGTATCTCTTCAACTCGCTAATCGTTCCTTGTGGAGGCCTAGTGGAGTCATTGAAGATGTTCTTGTCAAAGTAGACAAGTTTATCTTTCCAGCCGACTTCATAGTGTTAGATATGGCGGAGGAGAGTAAGATACCTTTGCTCTTGGGTAGACCATTCTTAGCTACAGCCCGTGCTTTGATAGATGTAGAAAAAAGGAAGTTGGAGCTGAGGATGGATGATGAATCCATAGTTTTCAATGTGTTTGATGTCATGAAGAATTCATTTGACCACACCGATTGTTTCAGAGTTGATGTGATTGATGAAGTGATACATTCAGAGGTATCTCTTGTGCAAGAAGTTGAAGAGGAGATGGAGACCCATGATTCAAGCATTCCACAAGAGGTGGTGGAAGTAGCACTGGAAGCCTTAGAGAAGAAAGAGACAGATATAGTTCTTGGGGCACCAAAATTAGAGTTGAAAGAATTGCCCAAATCCCTCAAATATGTGTTCTTGGGGGATGAAGAGACTTATCCGGTGATCATCAACAAGGGGTTGTCAAAAGATGAAGAGGAGAAGTTGTTGAAGGTGTTGAGAGAACACAAAACCGCCATTGGGTGGTCAATTTCTGATTTGAAGGGCATCAATCATTCCTTTTGCACTCATAATATCTTGATGGAGGATGATGTGAAACCGGTGAGGCAACCCCAAAGGAGACTTAATCCAGTCATGAAGGAAGTTGTCCGTAAGGAAGTGGTTAAGCTCCTAGATGTTGGGATGATTTATCCCATTTCAGACACCACTTGGGTGAGCCCTGTGCAAATCGTTCCTAAGAAAGGTGGATTAACGGTAGTCCAGAATGATAACAGTGATTTGATACCCACTCGGACCATCACTGGGTGGAGGATGTGTGTGGATTACCGGAGGCTCAATGATGCTACTAGGAAGGATCATTTCTCACTTCCATTCATCGACCAAATGCTAGAGAGGTTAGCCGGTCACGACTATTATTGCTTCTTGGATGGTTACTCTGGCTATAATCAAATTCCTGTGGCACCTGAAGGCCAAGAGAAGACTGCATTCACTTGTCCCTTTGGAGTATTTGCATATAGAAGAATGTCATTCGGCCTATGCAATGCACCTGCAACATTCCAAAGGTGTATGCTTTCTATCTTCTCTGACATGGTAGAAAATTTTTTAGAGGTGTTCATGGATGATTTCTTTGTTTTTGGTTCTTGTTTTGATGCATGTTTAGCTAATTTGGCCAAAGTTTTAAAACGCTGTCAAGAAACTAATCTTGTTTTAAATTGGGAGAAGTGCCATTTTATGGTACGAGATGGCATTGTTTTGGGCCACAAAATCTCATCCAAAGGGATTGAGGTTGACGAGGCCAAGTTATTATTGATTGAAAAGCTGCCTCCTCCCACTAATGTTAACAGTGTATGTAGTTTCTTAGGACATGCAGGCTTTTATAGGCGGTTTATCAAAGATTTTTCAAAAATTGCACGACCTTTAAGCCAATTGTTGGTCAAAGAAGCTGAATTTCAGTTTGATGAAGCTTGCCTCAACGCATTCAATGTGTTGAAGGAAAAGCTCACTACGACGCCCGTCCTGACGGCGCCCGATTGGAACTTGCCCTTTGAACCAATGTGTGATGCTAGCGTCTATGCTATTGGGGTTGTTTTAGGGCAACGTAAGGATAAACTTTTGCATGTCATATACTATGCTAGCAAGATTTTAAATGAAGCACAAGTGAATTATGCTAAAACCGAAAAGGAAATGCTAGCAGTAGTCTATGCCTTGGATAAATTTAGGCCTTACTTGATTGGTTCTAAGGTTATTGTTTTCACTGACCATGCTGCCCTTAAGTACTTGTTGACCAAACAGGATGCAAAGCCACGCTTGTTGCGTTGGATACTCTTATTTCAGGAGTTTGTTTTGGAGATCAAGGACAAGGCTGGAGTGGAAAACAAGGTAGCAGACCATCTCTCCAGAATTCAAGAGAAAAACTTGCAAGATGGGCCAGAGCTAGCAATTAATGAGTCCTTCCCGGATGAACAAATGATGGCTATCACCAATGCTCCTTGGTTTGCAGATATGGAAAATTACAAGGCTGTAGGAGCAGTTCCTGAGGACTTCACATGGCAACAGAAGAAGAAATTCTTCCATGATGCCCGGAGGTACCATTGGGACAATCCCTTCCTGTACTTTCAATGTGCTGATGGTATGATTCGAAGGTGCATAGCTAAGTTCGAGGTTCCCAAGATCCTGTGGCATTGCCGTGCCTCAAGCTATGGAGGGCACTTTGGGGGCAATAGAACCGCTCACAAGGTCTTACAGAGTGGTTATTATTGGCCCACAATCTTCAAGGATGCCAAGGCATTTGTGGGAAACTGTGATCAGTGTCAAAGGACGGGTAACATATCCCGTAAGGATGAGATGCCTCTCAACAACATCCAAGAGGTTGAGTTGTTTGACGTTTGGGAAATAGACTTCATGGGACCGTTTCCCAAGTCTTATTCTAACCAATACATCTTAGTGGCTGTTGATTATGTCTCCAAATGGGTAGAAGCAATGGCATTGCCCACCAATGATGCAAGGGTGGTGTCCACCTTCCTGAGAAAGAATATTTTCACATGCTTTGGAGTTTCCAGAGCGACCATTAGTGATGGAGGGACCCATTTCTGCAACAAACAGATTGAAGGGCTGCTCATGAAGTATGGAGTCACCCATAAGGTAGCCACTCCTTATCATCCTCAAACCAGTGGCCAAGTGGAAATTTCCAATAGAGAATTGAAGAGAATCCTTGAGAAAACTGTTGGAAACTCTAGGAAGGACTGGTCAAGGAAATTAGATGATGCATTATGGGCTTACCGGACTGCTTTTAAAACACCAATTGGTATGTCACCATATCAGTTGGTGTATGGGAAATCGTGTCACCTTCCGGTTGAACTAGAACACAAAGCCATGTGGGCTACCAAATTCCTTAACTTTGCTCAAAAGCTAGTGAGAAGTGTTTATTGCAACTAAACAAACTTGATGAGTTCAGACTTACAGCTTATGAGAATGCCAAAAATTACAAGGAAAAAACCAAACGATGGCATGATAAGAAGATTCATCCTAAGGAGTTTGAACCCGGGCAACAGGTATTATTGTACAATTCTCGACTGAGATTGTTTCCAGGTAAACTCAAATCCCGTTGGTCTGGCCCTTTTGTTGTTAAAAGAGTATTTCCTTATGGGACTGTGGAAATTAGTCCTTTGGAAGCTGATAAACCTTTCAAGGTTAATGGATGGAGATTTAAAATATACAATGGAGGACAAGTGGATAGGGATGTAGTATCGGTTCCTCTGAGCTCACCTGAATCTTAATTGATTCCCGTCAGGCTCGTGACGTTAAACAAGCGCTTGTTGAGAGGCAACTTAATGGTGTTTTCTTTGTTTGTGTGTTTTTCTTTTCTTTAGGATAGATTCATGTAGTTTCCTTTATTGCATATTAATTGAGGTAATCTATATATCAATCATGTTTGTTTTACTTGTTTATTCCATTTTCATTCAAGTGTGAGGGTGTATCATCATGGGTAGCAGTGTAGTGGGTCAGGAATAGCATGAATTAAGAGAAAGGGAAGTTAAAAAATTCTCCTTGGAAGCCCACGCTGGTAGCGTGGAAACCTTTCTCAAAAGCCAAAATTCCCTGGACCCTCTGCAATTTCAATTCTCCCAGCCAAGCCACGCTGGTAGCGTGGAAAGCCACGCTGGTGGTGTGGCAGTGTCTGAGGTAGTTTTAAAATTCGAATTTTAAATTCCTATTTCCATTTTCAATTTCCCTCAACCCTAACCCCTCACCTTCTCATAACTCCTTCCTCCCATAACTGCCATTAACCCCATTACTCCCATTATCTTCTCATCATTCTCTCTCTCTCTCTCTCCTTTAACCTCGGTATTTTCCATTCCTCAGAACACATTTCATCTTCCTTCATTCTGGTGCTTTGACCATTTCTCTCGTGGGTTATCATTTTGTGCATTCTTCATTCTCAACTCATACCCATGGCTCGTGATAAGGTGAGCACTTCTTTCATCTGCATTGCTCTGTTGATTAAGAACACCTTGGGAAAGGAACCTTGAAAACCCATTGATGAAAGCTTCTAGGTTCATTTCCCAGCCCACGCTGGCCGCGTGGAATCCACGCCAGTGGCATGGCTGGGTTGTCATGCTTTAAGGCTTGTTTTTCTGAATGAAAACTGTAAATTGTTGAATGTTTTCTCCTTCTAATTATTGTGGTTTTTTTCTTTACTTGATTGATTTCAAAAGCCTGAGTAATATTCACTCATAGGAGGAGTCTTCTTGTAAAATTCTGCAATTTTGCTTTCACTACTTAATGGACTACTTTCATTGTGTTATAATGTCTTGGGGGTACTATGTGTGGCATGATTCAGTGGGTTCTAGGGTTTTCAGGACTTTCATGATTATTCAATTGTTTGGCATGCTACTCTGAGTTTGTGAATAAAACCCTAGAACAATGAGATTACAAGCTAAATGGTTAGGCACTATTGTTGAGCTTTAATGTTTGAAAACCAGAATACTTTGACCATTGCACATGTAACCACTAATTTGATTATTCATCATGAAGCATATTGTATGAGGTAATGTGTGAATCAAATCTGGGAATTGTATTACAGATAGTGCTTTACATAGCAGGCGTTCTATGATGAGAATGTTAGAATTCAGAGTTGGAAATAAGTGTTAATTTGAATGACTGTGTTGGTAAGAATCTAGATGCTCATATGGTTTACATGCCTAGGTCTTGATTTCACTTAATGGGCATAAGCATAAATTCTCTAAATTGATAAATCTGTTGTGAAACTTTGTTTTGAGATCAAATCTAGGAATTCCATACAAAGCCTGTTCATGTGTTTTTCTCTGCCCAATTTGCTTCAAGCTATTACGCCTTGTTTTAATCATTGTATATTCATTGTAACTGTCTTGATGTGCATCTGAAATTCTGGACATTGCTTGCTTGCATTGAGTTATTTTGAAATTGAGAATACCTCTGTTACTTGTCACTCTGGTTCCTTGAATGTAATGAAATTGTTGCGACCATATGTGATAATTGGAAGATAGTTGCTAATGATATGGTTTCAATTCAATCTGGGAATTATGAATGTCCAATGTTTATACCTTTTCTGTTTTTGAACAAGCCTAATGGAAGACATGTGGTATATTGGAATTTTCTGAGTTTCAGGGAAAACAGGTGGACAAAGGTAAGCAGAAGGCCACCACTGGGGCTAGCAGTAAGCGCCCACGTACAGCTGAATTTGATGACGGTCGCTTCCGCTCTCGAGAAAACCAAGATAGGTTTAATAAGTGGTACCTCCCTAAGAAGATCATTCCTGAGAAGTGCATAGCTTGGGAAGATTTTCCAGCTGACTCTCCTATCTTGGAAGTAATCACCAGACGACAATGGCAGACACTAGTCAGCTTTCCAGAACCCAGCTCTAGTTCAATTTTAAAGGAGTTCTTGGCCAATGTGGATCGGGAAACTGTGGAAGAGCGTCGGAGGAGTTGGGTGAGAGGAGTCCGGGTTCCATTTGATGCCAAATTCATTGAGAGCTTCCTCCAGACCTCATTCCAGAGCATCAATGGCTATGACTTTGCACGCCGATATGACTGAATATAACCCATTCCAGGTACCGGCAAAGCTTTATACAAAGAGGATATGCCTCAGTTGGCAGATGAGCTTCGCCGAGGCATCATTGGGCGATATTCTTCATGGAAAATGAAAGCTGGTTCGGATGGAATCCCGGAGAAGCTGAAGAGACAAGAGCTGACTCCTGAGGCAGACTTCTGGCATCAGTTCGTCAACCATACCATCATTCCATCAACCAACATGATGGACGTCAATGTGGAGAGGACGTGTCTGCTATATGTCTTGATGAGGGAGCAGAACCTGGACATTGCTTCTGTTCTCTCTAACCGGATTCTGTACATGACACTAGACAGCAGCAGCCGCTTTCATCTAGCTCATTCTTCCCTTATCTCCCATCTGTGTATGCATGCAGGTTTGGAGATCCCTGAGGATGAGCCCAAGGATGTGAAGCTGGGCACTACTATGCCTTTGCGGACCTACTTGGACTCCGTGAAGCACATGCTTCAGGAGCAGCTTATCCGCACCGCCGAGCTCACCCAAGAAGAAATGGATGCCCGAAGTCCTCGACATGCACCGCGCGAGGATTTAGAGGAGCCTCAGCCTGAGATCCCCAGACCTCCACCACGAGCTGCATCTCCTCCACCTAGAGCACCTGCATCTTCTTCTCACCGTCCAGCATCCCACCGCACTCCTATCTATGAGGATTCTGCCAGTTACCTTCAACTCCAGGAAAAAATGGACAGCCAACACTGCATGCTTGAGACCATTTGCAGACGTTTGTCCATTGATCCCTCCGAGTTTCAGACACAGCCTGCTGCACTTTCCTTCGCATATCCATCACTACTCCCAGATGGGGCAGACCCCATGGAGGATGACCAGCCCCACTGACTTGGATTACCTTCCTTACCCTATCTTTAATTATGCTTATGTTTAGTTACTGTTTCATGCTTTGGACTAGTTTACTGTTTTAGACTTTATGCACACTTTTTGTGATATAATGGTACATTTGCTTGGACATCATAGACATTTCTGCCATGGTTATATATTTGCGTATGATTTGAATCCTGTTTCCTCTAGTAACATGTTTCTTTGTGTTTAATTATTTTGTGTCGCTGATTTACGTCATTGTTGAGGACAGCAATTGAGTTTAAATCTGGGAATACGTCGCGTTAGTTGAGGAAACAAGCGTCAGTCAAACAAAAATTCTTTTTGTGAATGATAATTCTTTTTGGTGAACAGTTTTTCTTTTTGTGAAATGGTGAATAGATACAGGCAGATATTTTGAATTTTTTTTGTGGATCAAGGAGTATAGTAATCACAAAATTGATCCTAAGTCTAACATTAGGTGTATATATTAGACACTTTTGCTAAAAATATGCATACTTTAGATTTGGATTTGCTCAATCAGTCATTGTGTGATTGAAATTTTCGAAGCCTTGGTGATATGAATTCTGGCATGATTTTGTATAGAACATGAATTGAGTTGAATGCTTGTATGACTGAGTTTCATTTTGAAATGGAAAATAATGTTTGATCTGATATCATCATAAGTCGAGCTTGGTACCATAGCTGGTGAGGATTGGGCTCATACAGTTATTTTCTTTGGAGAGAAACCTCATAGTAATAGTACACTAGAACTTGATCTGTTCTCTATTGTGCATGCATTATTGATGTGATAAAGGCATTATTTTCTATTAAGCTCGGGCCAAATAGGCTTCCTTGAAAAATTTTACCATTGCTAACCCCTTTGAGCTTGGAACCTTTTTGTTCAATTACCCAATAGAATATCTTAACCACATTTAATCACTCTACCATAATTGAGATTGGACTGTTAAGTGGTTTAGAAGAGAAAGAACAAGAAAGTCAAAGTAAATTCCATTAGAAGCTAAAGGAATGAAAAACAAAGAATGGTCTTCAATTGAAGCCAATAAATGAAAGGAAAGAAATGCAATGTGAAGAAAAGGGAAGAAAAGAAAATAACATGTTAAAAAGGAGTAATGGAATGAAAGTTCAGACTTAGCTGTGAATGTATCTGAAAATAGCAAAGTCCAATCTCAATAATTGTTTAGTCGCGTCCCAAATACTCCTACCTTCAAGCCAGGCCAAATTATAACCCTGCTAAGCCCTTTTGATCAATGATGCATGTGTGTATGTTCCTTATTTTTAGGAACTTGAGAATAAGCTCAAGCTTATGGCAATGCTATGGTTGTGGTAGATTGAGAGATTATTTTGATACCCAAACACCTGAGTGATGAGTGAATATTTACCATGGTGAGGGGTATCCAAGTTAGACTTCTATGTTTGATGGATTTCAAGAGCTTTATTTGAAGTTGATTGTGAATCAGTCATTTGTAGCATTTTATGCTTGAAGTTTGTTTTGTTCAAAGTCATTCTTGAAAACTTGATTATTGCTTTCCATTGAAACTTTTTGTTCATTGCTGAGGACAACAATATCTAAATCTGGGAATTGTTTGATATGCGCCTAGCATATGGTCCTTTCCAAGCTATTAAAAGCTAAGAATCATCTACAAATAGCCTAGAATTGCATATAATTATGATAAAGGTTGATAAATCTTGGGAAGCTTTGATAGGGCTTGGGAGTTGAAGACTCAAGTGGAGACCCTTCTCCATCTTCTTCTTCCTTGTGCTTCAGCTGGGCATGTTTCTTTTTGTTAGCTCAAGGCCAGCCATGACTAGGTTTGGCTAGTTTCATTTTGTAGCTAGGGCCAAGCACTTGATGTAAATTTCATCAGGATGTATTGAATGCTATTATCCATTTATCGAAAGTTATTTTACTGCACTTTGCTTGAATGTTTATATCTCTTTCTTAGACTTGATCAATCACAATAGGAATATTGGGGCTTTAGTCTTGGAACTAAGTGTGGAACTAGCTTTACATTACCTAGGAATGAGAATGTATGTTGGTAGTTTCTTCAATGTGTTGCTTAATGCTTAGCCCTAGAAAGGTGACTAACGGATTAGAACTTTCAAGCGGGTTAAAGGGTTGTCTCACTGAGGAATTGGTGAACAATTGAGCTTGGATGCATATAATTGCTAAATAACTTAGTTAAGTGAACGTAGTAAGCAATACGATTTCATTGGAAGGAAACATCGAGTGTGAGTGCCCTGGCTACACTTCCTTTATATTGTTATAACTTAATTTCCTTGTTCATAACTTAGATTTATGCTTTAATTCTTGTCTTACTTTTACTAGTTCAAACAAACAATCCATACTTTTTACCAAACATTTATTCATCCAACTTTTAGATACGAGTTATAATACAATCGATGCACTAATCCTCGTGGGAACGATATCTTACTAATCATTTTATTACTTGAACGAACGGTATACTTGCCGATTTTGCAACAATGGTAGATCTCATTTTGAGATCTTAGAGAGAAAGAAAAATGAATAAAACCTTTCTTCTATAAGAACTCATCCTCCATGTTGAATATTTCTTCAACTCTTTTATTCAAAGATCTAATGAAGATCAAGATCCTTATTTAAGATCTTACACTAAAAATGTTTTAAGATAAACTTTTACAATTTGCATCATCATCACATCCAAATTTTAAACATAAATAGGTAATGTATTAACTTCTAGTTTCATCAAGTCTTATATACTTTCAATTTCAAAGATATCGTATTTAAATAGTAAAATGAAACTAATGGTGTTTCATATCATCATATATAAAGCAATGTATTGGATTTTTTACACCATAGGTGCCACCGTCCTTAAGTCATGCAAAGATTACGAGTATATGTATTAATACTTTATTCCTATAATATTATTGAGGATATATACTATTTTTATTCCATGATTTTTATTAAAAAAAAAAGTTGTTTCATTAATCTCAAATTTTTATAATTAATAACTTTTGTCCTTATGTTTTTTTTATAATAATCAAATTTTAATATGCTATCCATAAACTTGTTTTTTTTAGGATCATAAACTTGATTTCTTAACCGCTTACGCTTTTGAACTATCATTATAATATTTACTTATAAATTAAATTTCAGTATTTTAAAATATAAATAATTAAAAATAACCTTATACCATAATATAAATTATTTATTAAAAATTTTAAAAATATAACTTTTAGGTTTAAAAATATTTATTTATTACGAATTTTGACTATAATATAATTTATATATTAAAAATATTTATTTATTATAATTTTTAATTTTATAAAATAAATATTTATTTTTTTACATTATACGCTGAAATACCAAAAAATTATTAAAGAGAAATATTTACAATACCCGAAGGTCAAGTACCCTAAGACTAAAATAAACACCTATTAACTACTTATTGAGTTATAAAGACCTAAAACAAACGGTTTATTAGAAAAGGTTCCTAATAGAAATAAACTAACAAAATACCAAGAAGAACAAGGAGCAAAAGAGAATGAGACTGTGCTGCAAGAGATGCAGAAGAACTTTTTGGTTTTGGACTGGGTACTGAAGGGAATGGTGTAGGGCTTTGTAATTCTGGACTCTGTGCCACTGAATGGGATGGTGTAGGGCGTTGTGATTCTTGACTTTGTGGTTTTGACTTTGTGCCACTGAAGGGGATGGTGCTGGGCTTTGTGATTCTTGACTTTGTGCCACTGAAGGGGATGGTGTAGGGCTTTGTTGTTCTGGACTTGGAACTGAAGGGGTTGGTGCAGGGCTTTCACTTTCTGGGGCTGGGCTTGGAGCTGGAGACACTGGATCATGTGGCCCAGGAGGATCAACTGAAATAAACAAAAAAGAAAAAGAAAAAAAATAAAAGGTAAGATCATAATTCATAAGAAACAGCTTCCAAACTAATTAGATATAATGAGATATTATTGTAACATTTTGATTCTAATCGCACCAACAAGAGATTGAGGGCAAGGCTAAAAAATATTCAAAACTTAATAGGTAATTTAAAAGTTTAGAAGTGCTGAAACTATAAAGTCACTCCAACTTTATATATATATATATATATATATATATATATATATATATATATATATATAAAGAAAAGAGAAAACAAATTCAACAGAAAAAAAAAAACTCAATGACCATCATAGCATCTGCCAAACACATATGAGAAGGAGAAACACTTCAAGACTTGAAACTATCATTAGATGTGAATTCATATTTAACAAGTCAATCTGCACATTGATTTTCTTCTCTGTAAATATGCTGGAAATGAAGGCGATGTTCCAATCATAATGCGTGAGATCATGAATATGTATAGTAAAAAATTTAAAATAATAACTCCAACTAAGAAATATATAAATTGTGGTTGCAATTGTAAATTTGAAATGAAAAATTGTAAATAAATGCAGCTAACCTGACCCTAATTGCATTCACAATACAGTTATGAAAATCCTAAAAACGTTGATATTTTAGTTCTAATGGAAAATTTTGATTGACGTTTAAAATACAAAAAAAAAAAAAAATCTACAAATAGTAGCTGTTGCGAAATGGCAAGTGTACCATTCGTTTCAAGTAATAAAGTGAGTAAGTAGAGTATCGTCTCCACAGGGATTGAATGTCTAATTTTATCGTAACTTACGGTCTAAGAGATTTGAAGGAAATAAATTGTTTTAAGAAAAGTAGTGTTGTGTTGTGGAATTAAATAATTAAATAAATGACAGAAATTAATAAGAAATTAAAACAAATTTAAATTGATTGTAATGCAGTTAAGAGAAATCATTGTGGTTAGAACACAATCCCCTTTGATCCCTTCCTCTTTCACTTAAATTGGTTATTAATTTCAATTACTTCGGATTACTCAGAGGATGTATCTTCCCAAATTTAGTTAAATCCTAATTCCTTAGCAATTTAACCCTTTAACCCAATTAGAAATCCTAATTCCTTAGCAATTCCTATCAAGCTAAGCATTTAAAAGAATACATCATAAAGTTTCTACAATCATACATCCCTATCCCTAGGCAATGTAAAAACTGTTATTTTACTCCTGTCAGAAATTAGAATCCCAACATTCCTATTGCGAATTCTAACCCTAAGAACTTAAATAGAATGGCCAGTTCTAAGAAAGAATATAACAATGAAGAACAGAGTAAAACAAAACAATCATAATAATCTCATATTAATACCAATCAAATTACAGAAGAGTTCACATTGGGTTTTGGCCCTAACCACAATAAAGAAAATTAGCCAGACATGTTCATGTCTAACCTCAAAGAATACAAAGAGAGCAGAAGCATTAATCCTCTTCAATCTCTGGTCTTGATCTTCTCTCCACTGTGTTTCTGTCTGTATTTTTGTGTGTTCTTCTTTTGGCCTCCT
The DNA here is from genome assembly GCA_007407185.1 of Glycine tomentella. Taxonomy (NCBI): domain Eukaryota; kingdom Viridiplantae; phylum Streptophyta; class Magnoliopsida; order Fabales; family Fabaceae; genus Glycine; species Glycine tomentella. The sequence continues at coordinate 47,838 of PYAF01002836.1, read as the reverse complement.
AAGTCCCTAGTTATAATTCCATGTCCATATAGTTAATTAGGGTAACTAAACCCTTCTGGTGCTTTATTTTTGTGACAAATCTTTCTTTGTTCTGCTTCTTTCCTTCTTTTTGACTCTGAAATAAAATAGTAATAAAATGAGATAAAAACAAATAAATAAATAAACTTTCCTAATTCTAACATATATTGTTAATTATTGATTGAATTATAACTAAATTAACCCTAAAAACTAAGATGTGCTAACAGCATATCAAATAATTCCCAGATTTAGACATTGATGTCCTCAGCAACAAACAAGATCTCAAGATGGAAGCAAGGATCAACAATCAAACATATATCACATTTAACAATCTTAGAATCACAATGCTGAGTATAATCAAGTTTCACATCAAAGTCTCCACAACACTTTTCAATTCCATTAACTTAAAGAGTCTTACTTGAGCATTTCTCACAAGGATATATCTGTTTCGCTCAATGCTCAAGTGTATAAAGGTTCATATCATCACTCAATTCAACACAGTCATAGCACTACCATAAGCTTGATCATTTTCTCAAGTTCCATAAGATAAGAAACATAAATGCATGCACAACTGATCAAAAGGTCTTTATAGGATTGTAACTTGGCCTGGCTTAAGGTATGAATGTTTTGGATAGTAGCTGGGTTAAGATTGGATTTAAATAGAATTTCCCAAGTCCACTCAAACACAATATCAATTATTTCATTCTCATGTCTCTTTGTCCACATCTATAAATATTATCATAAACACCATTTTTTTTTAAACAAAGCAATTGGAATATCAGACTGACTCTTTTCCATTGAACTATTGTCTTCTTGGGTATCTTTGTCTTTCCTCTTACTTCTTCTTAATTTTCTATGGACATTTAACTTTGCTATTTTTCAATATCTAGTGGTCTTAGTTCTAATTCTTTCTTCCTCCAATTTTAAGTAGGGTAGTTAAGGTGTATGGTCTAAATGTTAGGTATATGAATGAAAAGGCTTAGGCTCAAAGGGGGTAGCAATGGAAAAATTGAAGGTGAGTCAATTTGGCCCTGGCTTAAAAGAATAAACTGCCTTAATCATATCAGAATATACATGCATCAAGAGAAACAGAGCAAGTTCTAGAGTACAATCAAAGTGAGGTCTCTCTTAGAAAAATAATTCTGTATGGGGCTCAATCCTCACAGGCTACAGTCTCAAGCTAGACTCTGTTAATTTCATATCAAACATCATTCCTACTTTAACATGAGCATCAACATACCAACAATCATAATTCCAACCATGTTTCATGCAATTCATGTCATATTTCATTTCACTCATGCTTCCTAACAGAGACATCCAATTCATCATTGATTTCACAATTCTAATTTTGAGATAAATAAGATATACTTCTAACCTTTATTGAAACAATTAACTAAAAATTTAAAACTAATGACTAAAATTTAAAACTACTAAAACTTAAAAAAAAATTTCTGTTAGACATCCTTTGTTTCTTGAATGTGATTCTTCAAATAATGCATATGCACCCATTCCCAGATTTAGAAAATTGCTGTCCCTAGCAATAACTAAAAAGGATTATGCGCTACTAAATACTCAATCATGTAAACATTATTTGAGAAATCACAACCAGAACGAAACATTAATCCAAACAGAACACACTTAAAAACAATTTAATAATAAAACAACTAACCTAAATTCATCAAGCATTCAACTAACCTAAAAGTAATGTAAAGATACTAAAAATTAAAAACAAGAACAATAAAATTAATACAAAAATAAATGGTCCTGGTCTGTCACTTTGCTGCCAGATGTAGCAGTACGTTTCTTCTTGTCTTCTCAATCTGTTCACCCTGAAAGTCAGAAAAGCATCCACTAAATATTGCAATGCAAAACTAATATGGTACTAGACTTGGCAATTCCCAGATTTAAATCCATTCATATCTTATTGCACAAAATTAAAAACAATAACTTCAAACTCTTGGATTGCCTTCCAAGTAGCGCTTGTTTAACGTCGCGAGCCTGACGTACCATTCTGTTAATCATCAAATGAATTTAGTGGAAGAGAAACTGTATTCCTATCCACTTGGCCTCCAACGTAAAGCTTCAGCCGACATCTGTTAACTTTAAAAGACCTGCCATTGTCTAAAGGAGAGATTTCTACTATTCATAAGGACAAATCTTTCGCACCAAGAATGGACCAGACCAACAGAGTTTTAACTTACCTGGAAAAAACTTCAGGCGAAATTTGGAGAGCAATACCTGTTGTCCCGGCTCAAATTCTTTTTGGCGAATTTTATTGTTATGCCACTTCTTGGTCTTCTCTTTATAGGTCCTAGCATTCTCACCTACAGCTAAAGGTGTTTTGCCTGCAGTCTGATATGTCCAATGTGCATCATCAAGCTTTTTGGCCCAATCCTTCTTAGATGTTCCCACAGTCTTTTCTAGAATCCTTTTCAGCTCAACCTTTGGTGCTCCAGTTGGAATATCATCTTCTTTCTTCTCAAGCACCTCCATTACTATCTCAGTAGCTTCTTGTATGGTCTTTTGGCTTTGAATTTCCACTTCTTCTTTAAGTTTTTCTTCCTCTGTTTGACCTGCACAAATCATATTATCCAGAACATCTAACCTAGAACAATCATGTTTGTCAGATGGATTTTTCATAGTATCAAAAACATTAAAAACAACAGATTCATTATCCATCCTAAGTTCTAATTTGCCCTGCTCTACATCAATTAAAGCCCTAGCTGTAGCTAAAAATGATCTACCTAAAAGAAGAGGTATTTCACTTTCACCATCCATATCTAAG
>PYAF01002836.1:0-28345 GCA_007407185.1 Glycine tomentella | reverse complement strand
TATCCTTATTCACACTTTTCATTTATTTACTTTATTCAGTTTGCCAATTTAGCCTTGCTTAAATTTCCCTTTTAAATATTGACACTTTTCTCTCTCTTTAATTTCTTTTAAAATATTTCTCTTTAATTAAAATAAAATTCAAGATTGAATTGGTACTTATCTTATACCAAAAACAAAATTAATAAACTTAATTATTCACATTCATGCCCATAAATAATGGACTAGAAAAGGTATGGAGTAAGAGAATATATATCTCTTTTTATTTATTATGCCTTACATGAAATAAAAAAAAACATTTAACTTAATTACTATTTTACAAGTTCATCTAATTTACGTATTAATTAATAATAATAGTGTAACATTTTAATGGTTTAAATTCCATGTACACTTACAAATTCATTAGAATCGGCCTAGTGATGTGGGTTTAGATAATTCACACAAAAATTAGGTTCAATTAAGCTTATTATAAAAAAAAGATCACTTACAAAATCATATTGTATCTCTAAGGTGTATACATGTAAGAAAAACATATGCATGTTTAGACTGTATAATTTGATGTTGAAGTTTTAATACTCGTATTAATCACATTTCTCTTGCATTTATAAATTTAACTATTGGAAATATCATTTATTAACTTATTAATTATTTTCCAACTATTTATTTATACTCCTATGAACCAATTTTCTTATTTCCACTAAGAAATACTTCCTCCATTTTAAAACCTTGGATAACTAAAGTTTTTTCATATAAATTAAAAATATTTAATTCAAACAAATTTAGACTAAATTACCTTCTTTTATTATATTGTTTTACAATTTTCTATACTATTTCTAAATACTTGTTCATACTATGAAACAATATTTTACACTATTTTCACTAAAACATTAGTGTTCCATTATAACTGCCTTATAAAACTCAAAGTTATCAATACTCCACTAAAAACAACACTACTAGAAACTACTCAACAACATGTAAGGGTATAACTGGAAAAAATTGTATAATTACATATTGAAATTAAATAACCATAATTTTTAAACAAAAATTAAATGCTAGGACACCAAAAGTTTTGAAATCGAAGAAGGAGCATTAATGTTCCACTATAAATACATTGTGAAGATAAAAGTTACACTAATACTCCATTAAAAATAGTCTTAATTACTCAACCATATATATAATTGAAAAAGCAAATGTATGTATATATATATATATATATATATATATATTAAAATTATAAAACAATCAAAGTTTTGAAGAAGAAAAAAGAAGTTAAAACAACCAATGTTTTAAAATAGAGTATATATTTTGAGTTTCATTTTTCAGCAATATAATAATGTTGAATTAATTTTGTTACAAGAATTTTACGCTTTATCCTCTTAGCTTTGATACGGATGCGTTAATTTATTTAATTTTTTTCCTCGCATGTATCTGTCAACTCATGGTGTATTAATTATAATAATAAATAGTATTTACTTTAATAGGAAATTAATTCTATTTAATTACTTTCTGTATTTGAAGAAATTATTATTATTAATTATTAGAGGATATCAATAAATGAGGTTTTAATTTAATTAGTATATGTTTTGAGTTTCGGATTTTTCAGTAATATAATAATATTAAATTAAAAAATTTAACGCTTTCTTTTATAGCTTTTAAATGGATATTGTTTGGTAATACGTATGATTTAAAAAACGTATCATTAATTATTGGAGAAATATTAATTAATGAGTTTTCTTTATCTATTCATTATGTATTTTATAGCGATATAAATATTTTTACTGATTTTTTCATATTATATTAAAATAATTTTTTAATTTAAAATAAAAATATTTAATTGAAAGTAAGAAACATAAAAATATAAAAGGTTAAATTAGCATGTAGGTTCTTAAACTATTTTTGGGACCTAATTAAAAGATAATAGTATATACAAGTTTAGGGACCAATTGAAAATAATAATTTAAAAACCTATTTAATTTTGACATAGTTTAGGAACCTAATTAAAATTGTCAAGTTTTTTACTGTCATAATGCTTCTATTTTTTAAGCGTAAATAGACACTTTGGTAAATATAGTTTGCATTCGGTGACATTTTTGTTTTTGAATTATGAAAAATGATCAATTTAGTTTATAAAAGTGTAAATATATTGACAATTTAGTCTAATAGTCAATTTTGTGTTTTTATATTTGTTGTAATGTACATTTAGGGTGTCTATTGGATAAAATGTGTTTCATTATCATTTATTGAAATGAAATCGTCAATTTTGTTGTTGTTACTAGTCGGAGATACTCATTACTCATTGATAGTGTGTCTAATGTTGTTGATGAGCCAATAGTTGACAACACATGAACAAGTGCTTAATGGGTGAGGATGCAATTGGAGATGATGTTCTACACGAAATATATAAGATAGCGAAAAATCTTGTTGCTCATTGTAGAGATAATGACTATGTTTGACAAGTCATTTTAGCTATCTAACGTTTTTTATTACTTGAAAAGTTTGTTTGACTGTTTTCGCAAATAAGTTTTTTTTAGTAGTTTCTAACATTTTTTGAAATGCTATTTGAAGTAGCTTTCTTGAAATATTAGGTTTTACCTTCTACTTTTTATTTATTCCCTTTTTCTTAAAATATTTATTTAATTTTCTTATTATAATTTTTAAATATGTTATTTTACATTTTCTAGTTACTTCAATAACTAATTTCATCAAAACACTTATGATTTAATAAGCTAATTTTTCAACTTTCAACTAGCTTTTCAACTTTTAGCTAGTAGCCACTACCCTCTTTCAGTTAGTTTTTTTGTAACATAGCTTTTCAACTTTTAGCTAGTAGCCACTACCCTCTTTCAGTTAGTTTTTTTGTAACATAGCCAATGATAATGGTGGCGTAATGTTGAAGAAAGAGGTGTAGTCATAATGTAGTTTCCTTTTCCAAGTGGATCAACTCAAAGAATAAACCAACTATATTTTATGAATTTCATTCCTACACCATTCTTTCATCGTCCTCATGATCTTTTAAGTGATTCATGAAAAATTTATGATATTTTGGATGATTAGGCTGTGATGAATAAGTTGTTATGTGTTTTTGAAGAACTTTTTGAAGTTGTTTTTTTGGAATTCCTATATGACAATATAATGTTTTATTTGTGGACCGTATCATGGATGTTATTTCAATATTTGATTTTTTTGGTTTTGTTTTGGGTCTTGTCACATTAAATTTTTAACTAGTATTTGACAATGTAATCAGCAAAATTTTCAATTTAATGAGAAATGCACATTTTTAAATTCACATAATTCATTAATCATTTTTTTATTAAGTTGTATTTTTTGAATATCATTTTGTCGTTGCATAATAGAATGTATATTATCACAAAATCAACAAGAACAATCTTCTTCTCAAATAGTCATTAGTTTCGTAAAAATCGATCTTAAAAAATATTTCACTAAAAATTTAGTCAAAAACACAATTGATTGACATGAAACATTTCTTGCACGCATGGATTTGTCTTACTAGCAATGACATTTCACATAGAAACTCAACATTAACGAAAACATAAATAACTTGACTGTTGAACTAAATTATTGTTACATTTATATTTTTGTGGATTAAATTGATTACTTTTATAATACATGAACAAAATTATTATCAAATACAAGTTACATGAACTAAAGTGGCTATTTATCCTCGAAAAAAGAAGCATTCTGGCAGTAAATTAAATTGAAATAGGAATTCAATTTTATATGGACGTGGCTCATTAATTGTCACCAAGGTTTGTGCTCCATTTTGTAAAACGTGCTGGCGCTAGGGCATACTATTCAGACAAAAGGTGATACTTGTGTGGATGATCTCTTTCGAATAAAATAAAATAAAATAATTAATTTCTTCCTCAAATTCAAGCTCCCCACATCTATTTAGCTATATATTTTTTTCGCTGAAATCTATTATATATTGTTATATTCTGTCTATTTCTCATTATAAATAATTTTTAATTAATTCATGCAATTAATTTTTTTATAATTAGTTATTAATTAATTTTATATTTATGAAAAATGATTTAAGATTTTCAATTTTGCTTCATTTACAATATACTAATTTATTTATTTATTTGTTTTCTTCCCCTTAATTACCTTTCTATCTTTTATATCAATTTCACTATATTTATAGTCATTATTGATACAGCCACTATCATAAAAAAATGAGAAACCGAGAAATAATTAAAAAATATGTAATCAGAGAATAACTTTTTGTTAACAATATTTAAGGCCTCATAAATTTTTATAAAATGACTTATATAAAACAACAACAAAAAAAATAAATAAAATGTAACTCACGAAAGGGAACAGGGAGAGTATAATAAGACAGTGATTACATCGATCTTATGTAGTGAAGACTATGATGTAATGCGCACAATATTATTATATTAAAAAGAAGGAGGAAGATTATTCATAGAGAAAGCGAAAGCTAAAGATAACCACAATGATAGTGGGAAATTACGTAATACTATCAAGCGTACATAAGCTAGATAAGCTAATTAGTAGTAGAGGAACTATTTAGTAGAACCAATTTGGCTAACAACGTAAGCTTATGTTGTGGGTGTGTTTTCTTTATTATCATTTCATTAGAAACAAACAAAATGGAGTGAATGTGGTGCTTGGAAGACAGCCAACAGGGCTAGGAGTGTCCCACAATGCTGGCCTCGTGTGGTTGCCTTGTCTTGTTCGATTTCGATGGTACCCCGTCAGAAGTGGCACCAATAATTTTGGCTGGTCCACGCACCCCTCATTTTCACTTTAAGCTTTTTGGGTGTGCATAGAGTATAGAATATTAGTATACCACCACATTCTTTCATGACATATATAATGACCCAAGCCAAAAGTATTCCCTCACCACTTTTTCTTGGAGTCTCCATTCGAGTTCAAACTTTACATCATTCAATAGTTACGACACAAATGCCCCCTAATTATTGTATCATGAAAAGATATATACGAAACCCCTTAATTGCTATGGTTTAATGGGTGATTATATTGGTTGGGTTTGGGTCCTTGCCACAAAAATTGAGAGAGGAACGTTGTAGATTCGGTTTCTTTACCGTCAACTAAATGTGGATTATATTCTCTTAGGTCGAGATACGGGTTAGCTAATTTGGATACATGCCACTTGTTTTTTAACAGAATATTTTGTGATGCATATCCTTGTCAAATTCATTACCTTCTATAATATCACTTGCTTTATAATGGATGTGGATGTTTTGGTTTGTAAAGACAGGACTATAATTCAGATTATCTAATGAGTTTTTTTAATCAATGTATTGTGCTTGTGACGCAATAGCTAGCTAGCCATAACAGGTTCCGCTAACTTCTAGTCATTCACTATTGTCATTTGTTTAGTTTAGTTTTATTATTATTATTATTATTATTGAAGGTTAGTTTTTTCTGTGTGTGAATTTGATTATTTACTCTTCTTTAATTATGCAATTTTGGTCAATTAATAAACATGACATTTAATACTTAAGGAAAATCTTTACACGATAGTATATTAGTCTATTATATTATGATGTCATATCAACCTTAATGTTTCTACTAAATATCATATGTCAAGTTAATTGTAAATCAAGATCGTATAATCACTAGAAAAAAAAAAAACATGTTGACTTTTTATATTGATTATTTTAAAACCGATATAAAAAGTGATGCAATGACATTTTTGTGATTTAAAAGAACATTTTTAACTAGCTACTTAATACGTTAAATTTTTAACCGGTCTACTTTTATATGAATATAATTATAGCAATTTAATTATGTTGCAGATTTGTGAAAATACTTAATACATTATTTTTCATAATAAGGACATAGAAGTAATTAATACATTTTAAAAACAAAATAATAAAAATGACTAATTTCGCATTTATATTTTTTTCATTCAACTGTTTATGTTTTCAAATGGGAGTAGTAGAAAAAAAAAATGTTTTGTTGCATATGCAATCAGCTTCGCTAATTAGTAGCGATATACTTGATATTCTTACATGATTAAAATAATATGAATTAAAGCAGAGTAGTCATATAGAAGTTAGTAAAATAAGTAAGAAATATTGCATGCAACCAAACCATAAAATGAATAAAAAATAAGCAATTATATAAATTAAATACAAACTATTATACACTCATATACACATTGTCAGTCTGAGAGCAATGATGTGTATTTGATATTCCTGCATTGAAAACTAACATGAGTATTTAGTTATGATATTACATAGAAGACAATAACATATTTTGGTTGACATAAAATGAAATCATAAGTAAACCACCAAGCAATTTCATGTCTTAAAACTAAGCATATAAGAAATATATAAATAATGTTTATACGAAACACACCTCTTTAATAGCATTTGAAGTTGTGTTTATACTTTATATATTGTAACAAAAAGTGATTCTCACGCAATTTGTCTATACATCACATGGGTCAAAATCTAGTAAGAATTAAACAAAATATCAAACTTACATTCAGTCATCTGATAAATAAGAAAGACTTATAGATAACCTTTAGATTGAGTGGAGATAACCTATAGTTACACTTATATTCTTAGTGCAAAAGAAATTTCAATGTCAACATTGGAAACAAATTGTTCTTACCAAATCCATTAGCTGAGTAGTATGATTTTTTTATTTGTTTAATGTTGATATGATCTCATTGTTTGAGTGTATGATGAAGGTACCTACAAGAGAGACTATGATGATCAAGTTAATTAAGTTCAAGATATTTATGTATATAATAATGAATAAAAACTTACTTTCTATATCTTGTCTGACCGAGTATATATATATGAAGTAAGGAAGATGGAAATCGTGTCTAGTCATACTCAAGTATAAGACATATGTCTAAATATATATCGAACTTACGATCTATATGAAACACAAATCTTAAATAATGAAATATGTCATTGATTGCATCAAAGATCAATTTTTCTACTGGGAAAATAATTGGGCCTTGATGATGCCTTCATATATAATTTTATTGTTGTTGTATTATACTTTGGAAAGTACTCCGGGGGGCCTAATACGTCCTCATACTGCATTTCTATTTCATTGAAATTGTTTTCTACATTTTCTTTGTTTCTCACTTCTCTTTTACATGAAAATAGATTATTGCTACCCTGAAAATCCTCAATATATATTTTGGCCAGCAACAACTAACTTTTAGGCCTAGAGTATGTTTCTTTTAGATAAGAAAACTATCTTTATTTCAATTTTGTGATTTCCCCTTATTTTGTATAGTTTTTCACTTTACTTGCACCCATCTAGATGTAGGCCAAATTTTTGTAGAAACTTGTCCACATGGAATAAATGTATTTTAAAAAAAATGAATCATTTAGCAAAATAGCTATAAAGTTAAAGGGGGCCTAAAGAAACACTTTGGTGTTTCCCTTCTCGCCCAGTGACATTCATGACAAACTGTGAAAGCTCATTGGTTGCCTTGACCTTTATTTTATTTTATTTTTACTTATGAGACATACTGTAAGTTATATTAAATCATTGTTTCCACCTTCTATGTCCATAATACATCTTTATTGTGGCACGTTAGCTTAGTTGGCAGCATTGATATTTGTTAAATTATTAATACAAACTGCTTGCAAATCTTTTTTTTTTTTTTTTAAATAAATATCTTTGATAGAATCGTGATATGAATCTATACATAGTTATTTTTGTTTTTTGTTTTACTGTAACTTTAGCTCTAGGGCTAGTCCACTTGATCATCCATAATGGTTTTAGATGGCCTTAGTCCATCTAACCAGGTACCTTATAAGATTAACCCACACAATCTCACTTAATATGGGTGAGGGTCGAAGCTAATTTATAGAACATGTTATTTTAAAAGTACTTTTTTTAATTGTTCATAACATATATTTTTGATTCGATGAGTCTCATTTAAGGTTGTTTTTGACTAACCTCAACTAGATTTGTTTTTCGTCGACCTCGACCAAGATTGTTTATGATCAATCTCGGTTATGGTTGTTTATGGCTGATCTTAACTAGGATTTTTTTAGTTGACCTCAATTAGGATTAATTTTGGTCGAGCTTGATTAGAGTTAATTTTGGTCGACCTTGACTAAAGATATTTTTGATTTGGTGACCTCAATCATAGTTGTTTTTGGCCGACCTCAGCTATGATTAAATTGGTTGACACCAGTTATGATTATTTTTGACTAATGTCAGTGGAGACTATTTTCACTGACCTCAAATAGAATTAATTTTTGTGACCTCATCTAAGATTATTTTTTGTTGACATATGCTACTCTGTTTTTAGTTGTTCATAGTCGGGTATATTTTCATGTTTGGATTTGTTATCATTTTTTAGTTGTTAAGGGTATATTTTCATGTTTGGATTTGTTATCATGCTTGGATTAGATTATTTATTAAGATTATCATGTAACCAATATATATAAATTATTGACGTTAAGTATATTTGGAAATTAATTTATATTAATATATGGATGTAATTCAACTAAGAAAATAATCATTTTATATGATGAACAAGATTTTAGATCAGCTTATAATTAAAGCTAACAACTTATCTTTAGCTAATTTAATTTTTCGATTTTATTCCTCATAACTTATCTTAGATATAAAATCAACTATGATTTCATATCCAGTTTTGTAGTTTTACTATAAAGAAACCACACAAACATGATCAAAAAAACAATTCTCTATCTATCTGATTGAGTTCTTTGTTGCAGTCCAAACATACACAAGGCCCAAGAGGGACACCAAAACATCCATGCACTTCAAGGACTACCAGATGAGCTGATCAAATAGAATTAGGATTATCTTTTAGTTAGTTTATCTTATCTTGCCATTTAGACTTATCGTAATTAGAATTCAGCTTTGTTAGTTTAGATTACGATAAGAGTTTATCTTTAATGCATTTGAATTCTATTAGGATTAGAATTTATCTTTGCTGCATTTGAATTCTGTTAGGATTAGAATTTATCTTTGCTGCATTTGAATTTGAATTATGTTAATCTCTATTTATTGAAGTTGAATAATAAGAAAAGGCATAGAACTTTTGTCGAAAATCTCTCTTCTCCTTTTTGTGATTTCCTCCCATCTCAACTCTTCATTCTTTTCTAAATTCTGGTTACGTGACAGTGCTACATTGGTGCTTTCATCTTGATACTCACCTTCCATGGCAGAAAATACACGTCTAAAAGAAGTTACCCAATGTTTAGACGCACTAGAACAAAATTTCAACGCAGCTGAATTGCTTTGTCAAGAACGCCAAACTCGATTACAAGAAAGCCAAGATCATCAATTTGTACTTATTCGTCAAGAGCTAAACTGCCTCACTGAAGCCCAACAAGCATTCCACAACAATGCTGGAATTCTTGGCAATGGACCCCGCCAGACAGCGGATGGGACCAGAAACAGACCCATAAAATTGGATTTTTGACGTTTTGCATATGGAGACCCTACAGACTGGATTTTTGCTGCCATTCATTATTTTAATTATAATAACATTGCAGAGGCAGACCGTTTAACAATGACATCCTTTCACCTAGATTTACCTGCTTCCAGATGGTTCCAAGGAATGTTTAATGATGGACTGGTTCCTGATTGGGACTCTTTTGTTGCTGCTCTTCACCATTAATTTGGCCATTCAAAGATTGATGATACTGCAGGTTCCTGGTGAAATTACAACAAACAGGATCAGTTCTTGCATACTAATCAGCTTACGAGGCCCTTGCTTGCAGAGTATCTGATTTATCTCCTACCCTTCATCGTAGTATTTTTGTCTCTGGCTTAAAACCCCACATTAAGCGTGTAGTTTTAACCCACCGACCCAATGACCTCCATGAAGCTTTTGGATTAGCAAAACTATACGAAGATCAACTTGCAGTCCTAAGCCATTCAAGCCATGGAATTCTAAACCAACTTTTTCCCAAAACACCACCCAACCATCACCATCGCAACCCACTTCTAAACTTGGCAATTCCACAACCACCCTACCAATCAAAAGGCTTACTGTCGCAGAAATGTAAATTAGACATGACAAAAACCTTTGCTACAACTGCGATGAGCAATACGTATTTGGCCATAAATGTAAAGGGAAGGCTGTTTTATTATATTTAAAGGGCACAGATGAAGCTTCCAACGAGGACCAAACCCCATCTATTGACCTGGATGACTTACCCCAACCTGAACCTTTCCCCGAAATCAACCTAAATGCATTGTTTGGTCATCAATCAGCACGTTCATTTCGCCTAACAGGTTCTATCACTGGCAAACATGTCCAAGTCTTAATCGACAGTGGTAGCACCCACAATTTCATTAACCCTTTTGTGCTTCAAGTCGGAAACGAAGAAAACCTATCATGTACTGCTGCTTGCTATTCTATTCCATTATCCCTACAGTCCAAAACATTTACCGTTGATCTTTATGTACTCGACTTAAAAGGAGCATACATCGTTTTGGGTGTACGATGGCTTTCCACCCTAGGACCAATAGTAACTGATTACTATCAGCTCACAATGTCTTTCTAAACTGCCAACACTCCAATTACTCTTCAAGGGGAAAACCATCACCAGCTTAACACGATATCATCTTCTCAATTAAACCGAATGGTTGCTGTCGAATCAGTATCTGCTTGTTTTATGTGCTTTTCTACTCCACTCCCACCTACTCAAACCCAAATTCCTCCAGACGCACACCCTTTACCAGGAATCCAAACACTATTAAATGAATTTTCAGATATCTTTGTCACTCCCACTTCCCTACCTTCGGATCGCCCTACTAACCATAAAATCCCTCTCCACCCCAATTCCAAACTTGTGCAAGTAAAACCATACCGTTACCCTCACTTTCAGAAAAATGAAATAGAAAGATGGTAAAAGAACTTCTCCATTCTGGGTTTATTAAACCCAGTCAATTAGCTTATAGCTCTTTGGTACTCCTAATTAAAAAGAAAGATGGCCCTTGGAGATTTTGTGTTGATTATCGTGCCTTAAATGCAATCACTGTGTGCGATCATTTTCCAATGTCTACCATAGATGAATTGCTAGATGAGTTATATGGGTCGAAAGTTTTCTTAAATTAGATCTACAATCTGGTTTCCACCAAATCCGCATGTTCCATTCAAATATCCATAAGACTGTATTCCGGACACACGAGGGTCATTATGAATTCTTGGTTATGCCCTTTGGCCTATCCAATGCTCCTTCCACATTTCAAGATACAATGAACCAAGTTTTTGCAAACTTCCTTTGTCGTTTTGTGGTCATTTTCTTTGATGACATATTGGTGTACAACACTTCACTGTCTGAACACTTAGAACACCTTCGACAGGTGTTAGGTACCCTACGTACCCACTCATTGTATGTTAAGCATTCAAAATGCTCTTTTGCCACTGATACATACAATTCCTAGGTCACATTGGCACTGCCCATGGTGTTTCTCTAGATCCTTCCAAAGTGTAGGCCATCACTGATTGGCCCACCCCCACAACAGTCACTAAAGTGCGGGCATTTCTTGGTATCTCTGGTTACTACAGACGTTTTATAAGTAACTACGCTAAAGTTGCTGCTCCTTTGACATACCTTCTTTCACAAAAAGATTTTTCTTGGTCCATTACTGCACAGACAACATTCCAGACTCTTAAAGACAAAATGAACACAACCCCACTCCTTGCTTTACCAGATTTTTCAAAACCTTTTGAAATTGAAACAGATGCATCGAGTAGTGGTATAGGTGCAGTGCTATTACAGAATGGTAAACCAGTGGCTTACTATAGTCGCAAATTATCTCCACGCATGCAGGCCCAATCAACGTATGTACGTGAAATGTTTGTAATTACTAGTAGTGTCGCCAAGTGGCGATAATACCTATTGGGGTCTCATTTCACTATCAGAACGAACCACAAAAGTCTGCATCACTTGATGTCTCAGGTAATTCAAACCCCAGAGCAACAAAATTTTTTAGCCAAGCTCATAAGGTACTCATACTCTATTAAATTTAAATCCGGTAAAAGTAATACTGTTGCCGATGCGCTATCTCGACTACAGTCTGAAGAAAAGGAGTCTCCAATCCCTCTGTTACCAGCCCTATCAGGACCACTTTCTAACTATGCTACTGTCATACAGAAAGACGACTACGCAACAGGGATTATAAGGGAAATACAATTATCCAAAAATAAAAATGGGGAATGGACAATGAAAAATGGGATCCTATTACACAAGGGGTGCACCTACACTCCTTCTTAGTCAACGTTGATCGAGCCACTGCTCCAAGAATTTCATTCATCACCTGTTGGTGGTTATGTCGGTGTTAAACGAACTCTGGCTCGCATTTCCCATTCTTTTACCTGGAAATCAATGATGAAAGATGTTAGACAGTTCATCCACACATGTGATATCTGCCAAAGGACAAAGCCACCAAACCACTTACCATTTGGCCTTTTACAATCGCTACTGCCACCAGAATCCATATGGTCTGAACTCACCATGGACTTCATCATCCACCTTCCTCCATCCAAAGGTTTCACCGTCATTTTTGTTGTAGTGGACCGCCTCACTAAAGGTGCTCACTTTGTGCCTCTTCCTACACATTTTTCAGCCGCTAAGGTTGCGTCTGCCTTCTGGAAGAATATTGGCAAGATACATGGTCCACCAAAATCCATCGTCTCTGATTGAGACCCTATCTTCCTTAGTTCTTTCTGGGAGACACTTTTTCAGCTACATGGCACAACACTGAGTTACAGTTCATCATACCACCCAGACACAGATGGACAAACAGAACATGTTAACAGAACATTAGGACAATACCTCCGCTCATTTGTTTTCGAAAATCCAAAACATTGGATACGATTCTTACCTTGGGCTAAATACCACTATAACACAACTTTTCATCGATCCATTGGAACATCTCCTTTTCAAGCAACATTTGGCTGAACCCCACCTTGCTTGTTGCTGTACTCCATGGTCGTAACCTCCATTGAAGCCATCGATTCAGAGTTATCCAGCAGATCCCATATACTCCAGTCATTAGAAGAAAACTTAAAAAAGGTACAAACTCATATGAAAAACCAAGCTGATCAAAAGAAGAAATATTTTACCTTTAACGATGGCGACATGGTTCTTCTACGCCTACGTCCCTACCATTAGCTGTCTGTCGCTCGACGCTCATCACAAAAACTTGCTCCTTGTTTTTTTGGTCCATTTGAAGTACTAGAGAAGGTTGGCTCCGTTGCTTACCGCCTCCGCCTGCCATCGGGAACTCGTGTCCATCCGATATTTCATATCTCACTCCTTTGCCCATTTCATATTGCTCAGAATTATAAGATCCACAACCTCCCTCGTTCCAATAAGACACACCCAATACACACGCCTGTAGCAATCATTTCCAATCTGGCGTCATGGGCATAACATCCCACAAGTTTTGGTCAAATGGTCAGACCTCCCACCGGGAAATGCAACATGGGAGGACGAGGCTGAATTCACACTTACTACCGACGACGTTGGCAGCTTACCCAACCCACACTCTCAGGATACACCAGAAAATGAGGAAATGACTATGGTTCAAAGCAACACCGTCTCACCGTTACCGTGTTTGGACACACATGCTTATGACTCTACAAATGCTAAGGGCATAAATGACTTTGGGACAAAGACAAACCAAGTTACTAATAGGAAATCACATCAACACAATACTCAGAACTGCAGATCAGCTGATTGCATTCCATCCGTTGATCCAATTGTTGAGACTGATTATCCTAGAAGTCTCCATAACCTTGTGGACAAGGTTCTCTTTGATGGGCTGGCGGATGTTGCAGCCCAAACATACACAAGACCCAAGAGGGACACCAAAACACTCATGCACTTCAAGGACTACTAGATGAGATGATCAATTAGAATTAGGATTATCTTTTAGTTAGTTTATCTTATCTTTTCATTTAGACTTATCGTAATTAGAATTCAGCTTTATTAGTTTAGATTACGATAAGAGCTTATCTTTAATGCATTTGAATTCTGTTAGGATTAGAATTTATCTTTGCTGCATTTGAATTTGAATTTTGTTAATCTCTATTTATTGAAGTTGAATAATCAAAAAACGCATAGAATTTTTGTTGAAAATCTCTCTTCTCCTTTCTGTGATTTCCTCTCATCTCAACTCTTCATTCTTTTCTAAATTTTGGTTACTTGACAGTGCTACATTCTTCCCCTCTTCTTTGTTTGTATGGTCGTTGAACATTGGTAAATAATTCGAGTGCCGATAAGTAGTTTTTTTTTTTTTTTTTTTTTTTAATTATCTACCAATAACCACGCGCACATGGTTCTATCACCACGTCTCTCTTTTCAACAAGAATCTCAGCAGGCTTTAAGGTCTTGTTAGCAGCATAATTAACATCTTTTTCTTAAACATTCCTCTCTAAAATCAATGAGGTTGAAACCAATATGAGTATACAGAATGCTCATAAGCTACATGATTGGGACCCTCCTCAAGAAGATCCTTTAATTTTGCCAGTCCAAAATTAGATACCTGCCACAATCATACAACATAGTTTGGTAAAAATAAACCCACTAAAATGCACATCGTATTTCTTTTACTGATTCAACTAAGATAGGTAAAGTAACTAAAATCAATATTAAATGGACCTGTGGTTCAAAAACCAAGTGTTTTTATTTTGACCATTTACGTACTTGCTTTTAACAACGTCAATAGCTTTCATCTTATTAATATTTTAGTATTTGTATCTTTTCACTCTTTTAGCATTTTAATCTCAACCACCTCTATTATCTTTTTGTTTTCACAAATCCTGAGACTAAACCAAAACTAACACAAAAACTAATTAAGCAGCTAATAAATAGTTCACTAATGGAAAATAAAATTTGAATAATATTATTTCTGAAATAACAAAGATACAGTGGAAAGGATTTCCAACTTCCGCAGAGCAATACTCTTACATAGGATTAGAGCTCTCTCTCCTCCCCTCCCGGATGAAAGATAAGTAATATGAAACTTAAAAGATTTTTTTTTATCTATAAATAAGCAGTTTTTTTGTTGTTTGTCTAAACATTTTTTAAAAGAAATAGTTTTATGCTTTTTTTTAAGAAGCAACTCCTATATGCTTTTTTAGAAATTTATTTTAAAAAAATTACTTTTTTTTATGTTTAGACAAATTGGTCCTATATTGTAAAAAATGAATAAACACATACAAGCCAAAAATAAATTAGAAAAATAAACTTTTTTCTGAACTCAACCAAGTTCGGCCAAGGTTGTGTAAATCTAGAAGACGAAGGATCAGAATTTAAATGTGCAACTACATTTCATTTGCAAAATTAAATTTAATATGGCGTGATAAAAGCAGATATTTATAATACAGGTATGTGATATATATTATTATATTATTCTAACCTTAACTTATGTACATTGATGATTAATTAACCTGAGTATAGTTCTGGTTACAATCATTGGAAAGTACAGCAAATGGCAACTAGTTGAGAGAATTAGGGACCCCGTCCCTTTCCCTCTTTGTCTATCTCTCTTTGATTGGTGGTCCAGTTTTTTGAAAGCTTAAAAACTCCCAGTTCCATCCAGCTCAATTGAGGGCGAGAGGGCAATACTCCATACACCAAACTAGTCACTTTCTACACAATAATGAGCCAAGTCCAGTGATCTGTATTACTTAAAAATTACGGAGATTCTCAAGTAGGCATTTAGAGAGAGAAGAAGAAAAATAAATGTATATAACTCAGCCACTGGCAAAATGATTAGAGTAGAACAAGGTAAGGCATCCAAACATTAAAAGAAAGTTACTTATTTTTTTCATGAATCATGTCCAAATTTCGGAATCGTAGAATTGGAGGCTCAAGAAACCTCTCAATAAAACCCTAAAATTGTGTAAATCTAAGATGATTAAGACAAGTCACCTTATTTATTAGAAGTGATTAGGGTAAAGATTTAAAGTCCAATCATCCTATGTTGAAGAATGTAATTAGACTCAAGGTTAAACCTCAATTGTCCAACTCACTATACTCAATCGATCTATTAAGCCGAAAAGACGTGAACGCTTGTTATACTTGATGGACTTACTTTACCATGGTCCAATTTTTAATTTGATGGATTCACGGACCCAAATGATCATCCATTAATTAAATCATACAAATATGAACATTTAAGAACCTTTATAGAATTCATTAAAAATGTCACGTTAAAATTATGTTCATTTTCCTCCTTATTGCAATCATGTATTCCACGGGTATGGATTTTATCATATTTTGCTAATGAGAGTAGATATTAATTAAATAAGCCAACACCCAGTCATGGTGAGCATTCTTTTATTTAATATCACCAATTATTAACAATAAGGAGAAAAAAACCCAGAAATAATATCATTGTGATTGTAGTGGGGACCGGATGTTAATAGGGCCTAGAAAGAGTGAGAATCTGATAATAATGATGTTTCCCACCGGCATGGTCATGGACAAAACTTATGTCCCCATAAAGTTTTCTTGGGTCACTTCCTGTTATCATCCATGGATACCACCAATATGTTTCACTTCTTGAATCTTTAGATGTGGTGGTAAATTCGTGCACACAATAAACGCGATATTAACGGTTGGTGCCAGTCAGTAAAAGACATGCAAAAAGCCGTTGCCCGCCATTGTGATTCACTGGTTCCGTATCTCCATCTTCATAGTCTTGCTCCTCTCTTCACTAATTTTAAAACGTTTCAGTGTCATTGTCATCGGCAACATAACAATATTTATAATAATTATTGGAGCTAATTTCTAAAGAGAAATGATCAACTTATGCCAATAATAATTTTATAAGAGTTATTATTCACTCTCTAATAATTGGTTTTATTTAATGATTAAAATTAATTATTCATTACAAATTATTTGATAAGTTAAAAAAAAAAAAAAATCATTCGGTCTGCTGCATCCAGTTAGCGACTAACACATAAGTTTAACAAAAATGCAAAAGCTTCATCATAATATATCTAAATAGTTATAAATATAAGAAATATATTGTAATTTGTATTTTTTAAATGTGTTCTCTTACTTTAGAAGAAGATCGAGAAAGGAATCTTGAAAAAATTAATTGCTGATATTATATATATATATATATATATATATTTTGTAGATGTGATTAATTTTATTCTCTTGATTTTTCACTTTTAATTAAAACTACTTACTTTACTTTCATGAGAATTTTATTTTGTTGAAGTGGGTTTATCTTTGTTTTTTTGCTAATTACAGGTATTATTTGAGATTTTTTATTTGATATTTAACTTTTCTTTTCTATTGGGTTGGTCTATTTTTTTTTGAAGTAAAGTGATATCACCGGTTGCAATTTCATTTCTAAGTCGATAATTGAACTCCAACTTGAGTTAAGGAATTTATACCCTCAGGATCATATCATATCTCGATCCCTACACACTTAGCATCTATACATCTTGTGCTTGAGGTTAGGGGAGTGTATCATATTTTGAATCGCACACTTAGTCTCTATGCACCTCATGCTTGAGGCTAAGGGGCTATGTACATCATATCTCGATCCCTATATACAAGCCCTCCTTACTGGATGTTAAACCAATCACTGTCTTATTATAACGACCAAATCCAATCACCTTCGAGACAAATGGGATTAGGGGGAATATTTTGATATGCTATGACAACTCAACCCATGAAGGTTTAGGTGGCACAAACATAATTACATATTGATATTCTTGGAATACGATCTAACATTTTGATACATCATAATGTTTCGATCCATAAATATTACAAAAATGCGTACAACAGACAAAGATAAATAATTTTCTCTTTAACCTAGGAATGCATGTTAAACAATAAAATGGAAACAAGATAAAATTATATATCGAAACGATTTTTGGCATCACCGAAAGGATCGAAACCACATTCGTAAGCTGACAATTTTTCTGGATAGGTCGAGCTATTGGAAGCAAAGGGAAAAAGAAGACCAAGTAAGATCAAAGAATACACTTTATTTGATTGCTTTGGATTAGGTCGTTTCTACTATGAGGAAGTCTCTTCTATGTTGTTTTAATAATCACATCTAGATATTCAGAAACTTAAAATTTTAAAAAGTTAACGGAATATTTTCCTAACAACAAAATTTAATTTGAAGTTTACTCATTTAAACGGAATCAAAAGTTAGATATCGAGGCACCAGCCCCTGTCCATGTCTATTACAAGTAGTAGTTAAGCAAGGTTTTTAGCAGTTCGTCACCCTAATCATTATCAGCCAAGACTAACTCAGCCTATGGAAGGATACTTTCTTGCTTTTTTTTTTTTTTTTTGGCAAATCTAGTATCATAACTAATGTGATTATTAAAACATCATAGCATTCAATTACATACACATGTATATATGTATATAATCATCATCATAAGCGCTATTTAAAAAGGCTTTAAGCCTGCTAACTTGCATATAAATTTAGGTTTATTTAGACGTAGGTTTTATATTATGTACTTTTTTTTATAAAAATTTCTATAAAACAGTTATAAATAATTTTTTAGGTCAAAATAAACCTTAAAACATGTTTTATATTGAATATATAAGTCATCTTCAGACATTAGACTTAGAAATCAACAAAATTTAGGCTTTACAAAGTTTAACTAAGCCAAACATATTTCTACCCGTAACGGTAATCGATCTTGTATCTTTAATGTTCTGTAGAGTAAATAAAAATTAAATGGACGAGTAAAAATAAATGAAAAATAAAATAGAAATAAAATGTATTTTTACTTAAGAGAAATGGAGAATGATGAAGAAAGATATAAAGGAATAAGTGCAAATAAGTAAAAATAAATATAAATAAGTAAAATCTACTAGATCTTATAAATTTTAAGATTATTTCTACTCTAAATCTTCTCCACAAATAAAAAAAATAATTTTCATCTTTTCTCCTCCCCATATATTTCTTCTCTACAAAAAACATATGCTAAAAGTTAAATAGAGTTGGGGTATTTGAATTTACGAAAGTAACTTGTAATTAATCTTAATTTATATAATTTTTAGCTTATTACAGTAAATTCCACATTCAAACTTATGAATAAGTTATCATTTAATTTCACGATAGCTTATTAAATCTTATAGTGGGAAACTTGTAGTGGAGATGAAACAAGAAAAAGGTAATAGAAATTTGACCTTTTCTAACTTTTAAATAAAATTAATTTACTTAAGTACAATGACGTTTTTGATCTGAGGGGGGTTTTGGGGATCCAATTAATCCAGCTTATCTTAGTGTGTAAACTGTAAAGTGTCCCAAATATGACATGTCATGTCAGCTATTATCAAGGGATATGTAACCATTATTTTTTATCATTGATCATCATCTGCAGATGCCAATGATTGACCACACTCTTCCAGGTCAAATGGGCCCTCCTAAACATTGCTCATCCATAAAAATCTAATTGGGCCTTTGGCAAATCTATGAATATTGGTCCCTTCTGCTTCGTCCGTTTCGCATTCATTGGTCGGTACACGCTCCTGAAATATATTATTTAGCGTTCATCATTCATTCATTCCATTGAGAGAGAAAAAATACAATAGAGGGAAAATTCAAGTACTACTTTAATTTGGTAACAGGGTTTAACAATGTGTTTATTTTGGTTTTGTTAGATAAACGAAAATAACAAGATACATTATTATTTGATAAACGATATCTGCCAATGAAAAGAACAATATACATTATTGTTCACGAATACCCTAAAATTAAAGTGCATGGCACGTGGCGGGGTAATTTTAGAGGCAAATTAAAGTTCTAATCTTGAGTTTCAACTAACAAGGCATGTGGTGGGGGCTCAAGGTTAATGAATGGCACCAGAAGTAGAGGCATGTGGATCTGACGAGTTTGTGGTGGATTTTGTTAGTGATTTCTAAATAATAATTCTAGACTCATTTGAATCATTGTGGAAGCGAAATATCAAATTATGTATCTCCAACCATATGGCTTTGATGTTAGATTACGTCTTGTTGCCTAGGCTCTTTTCAACCTTCTACGGACTCTCTTTGATGATGAATATTCTAAAGGAGACCTTACTCCTTAGGCTTAATTAGTTAGAAAGCCATATGTTGTTGTATTCTCTCTTTACATTCCATCACTCACAATAATAAGAAACCCAACCCAAGTTGAGTATCATCTCTACTGAGTATCACCTCAATGTTTTATTTGGTTTAAACTTCAATGATGTTTCTCAACAAGCAAATGTGTAGCTTAGATTTGTAGCTTCAATTATATTTCGGCTCCTTTAAGTATGTAGTTTATGGAAAAAGTAAATGTGTATACACAAAACAAAGAAGAGAGAAAACATTGGAAATAGAGTTTCATTAAATTATATATATTCTTACAACAAAAATCTCAGAAAGAAACTAAGTGCGCATTTGGAACTGTGTCGAAATTCCTTGAATGTGCATTTTCCGTGATCCAACGTGGAAAACTCAATTGATCATAATGTTTGGCTTCTCCACTAGACACAAACACTCCATCAGAATCGATTTTGAAGCGAAGCATGGTCGAGGTAGCTTCCATATAAACGTAATTAAAATCGATTTTTACTTATGGATCATTGATTTCTCTTATTTCCCCTTCACCTAAACCTGATCTTTGTCACCCAACGAGTTTTACATCTGGGTCTTTGACTTCCTTCATATCAAACTCTCTTCACCCACCGATTAATGTTGATGGGCATTTGATGTTGTGTGTCCGTGTTTTGTCGACGTTGCAGACTTGGTCATCTAATGTGCATTCAATTTTTTAATTTAGTTCCTTTTGTTTTGGATAGTGTTGGGAAAACTCGTTGCAATTAATGTTAATATTTCCTTTTGTAGTATGGATTGCAACCACATCTCAATTGGTGCAACCTTTTTTCGTTACATTTGGGAGAGAAAAATAGTTGGCTATTTTGTTCCAGATGATTTAAATCAAACTAAATTGTTTTTGCTGCACTAACGGGTTACCAACAACCATTTGCTTAGACTCTATTTAAATTTGCCCATGTTCATTTATTTCACAGAAGAATGCCATCCATTTTTGTCTCTCTGGTTGCTCTTTGCTTTTTCTTTTTGCATTTTTACTATCTGTGAGTCTCATTTTAGTGCATTGCTTTCAACTTGTTGAAACTTAGTGCAGAGAGTCTATTGAATGAGTGTTGAAGTTAAGAAAAAAAATGTAATATAAAAACTATTACAATGTGAGTATCTTTTGAGATATATATATATATATATATATATATATTATTGTTTATGTTTTGTGTTTTGACAAGTTTTCAACCCTTTATCTGATAGTATACACTAATTTGCAGGAAAATTATAATCATTACTTAAACCTTTGAGCCATGACCAATCATTGATTTTAACTTTATACAAAATATGAGATTGTTCTAGTTTGATCTTGCATCTCTATCTGTTTTTTCTTTCACTCACAAAATCTCTAAACAAGTTTTGTATTATCACTAACTAAATATGAGATTATCAAATGCTACTAATATGTGAACACATTTATCTGCCTAATACATGATTCGACATATGAATGAAAGAGTGTAAAGAACTTGCTTTTTGATTTAAATAGTTCAAACTGAACATAACACTAGCAATAAGAATTATATATATCATTCCACTTTAGGGAGATAGCAATAGAAATAAAGGATATGACATGTTTGATGAGAGATACAATAACTTCTAGGAAGCCAAACAAATGTAAGGTTTAGATTTTGATCTTATGTGCCTTATTATGGTACTACTTCAAGGTTCTTAAGCTCCACACAAAATCAATTTTGAGTGTTTGCTTGATTTTAGTACTACTTTTGTTGTCTTTACTCACCATGTAAACACACATGGTAGAAGGAGAACTAAAAATTTTATAGTCATCTAGTTTTAGATGATATATTTCCAACCTAATTGGTCTCATAATTTTTAAAATATCAAAAAATATGTTATGAATATTTCCATAAAGCATGTAAAAAATGTTAAGGTATAGGATAAATTTGTGTATAAGAGTTCTTGCATTAATTTGAGTTAGGTAGTGTTTGAACCGTGACTTGAGAGTGTTTCCCTTGTTATTATACACCTTAGAGGTACATAAAATCAACCTCTCCCAAGTCTCTAACCTCTCCTAATACCTTCTAAGCTTAGGAAAAATTAGGAGTCGTAAACTACACCAAGAGAGTATGCTGATCGAATCCTATCTAAAAAAATGTATTGTATTCAAATTAAAACTGGTAGTGACTTGGATCGAAACAAATTAAATCATTTGGTGATCCACTAGATTTATGTTTTAACTCTCAAATGCTTTTGGTCTCATAATATTTAATGATCCATAGAATATTTGACGAATATAATGCCAGAACATGTCAAAGTTGTGAAGTTACAAAATTATCTGCGTAATGTTGCGGTTTAGGTGTTCCTTTGATCATCTAAAGAAACCCTTGTACCTAGTTGCAGAATTTCGATTGCGAGTTTTTATTAAAGAGATACATTTTATTTCACAAGATAATATTTTAGTTCTTAATTTTATTATAAAAACTCGTTATAAACCTATCTATTTATTTCAAATTAATAATCAGCATATCAATATAACAATAAATAATAAATGACAATACATTAGACATGTACAAATAACTAGAACCCATTTTAATAGTTACATGTTGATAACAATTTTGATTAACAGTATCCAAACATCATTATGTTATAAAATCAATTTCTGATATTTGTTATCCGAACAAAAATTAAGTTACTTTACAATCAATTATGATCATAATCAATCTTGTAAAATCAATTTCATCCAAATACGGACAAAGTCTCATTCTTTTTACAAGATCATTAAATTTAAATTGCAACATTACTTGAGTCAAATTATGAATTAACAATCATCAATCCAGTTTAATGTATTCAACATTGTTTGACACTTTAAAAAATTTGTATTTCTAGTGGTTAATATTGTCGTTTGTGACAGTTAAAAACCTCTACATTTGCATATTTGAAAATTAGAATCCACAAATATCAACATTAGAAATGATTTGTAAGTGACGATTTTTAACTATTACAATTTTTAACCACCACAAAATACTTCATATTATTTTATATTTGCATTTTTTGACAATTTTAAAACGGACACAAATTAACCAAACAATATTTCTGAAAATTATTTTATCAAATTTTTTAATCTTTAATATTTATTTATTAAGTATTTTTCATTCATTATATCGCCTATTCATTATTTTACTCAAAACAAATAGTATATAATCCACAACAAATTGATTCTTAACATTTAACTTGATTAACAGACAATTAAACAAGTTTTCTTAATGATTAATCAATTAAAAACAAAAAATACAAAAGAGTTTTCTCAAAACCAAAATGCTATCTTATCAAATTTAACAATTTTTTAAGAGATCAAATTTAGCAATTAAATGTAATAAATCTTGATTTAAACAATTATACAGTTCACCTTTTTCAAAATATATTTACAAGTAAAAGTCAAGAACTTGTGCTCATAAAAATAGCAAATTAACCTTGTAAGAAAAATAGCAAACTAACACAATACTAGTTGGAACTTGAATGAACAACCTCCACAACCTTGAACTGTATAATTTAAATGAACAACCTCCATAATTTTGCACCAGGTACCACTCTCATTTGATCAAGTCAGAGTTGTACATTAAGTATTTTACTGACATTCAATAACACTAAGTGTCCTACAAATTCAAATCCTATTGGACCTATATCAAAGAAAACACCATCCAAAAGTACCATTTACAAACTATCACAAAGATACTCACAATTAAAAGACCCTACCGTAAGACAAGATCACAAAAATGTTACAAGAATATCATAGCGTTGAACTGTTTCCATAAACATTTCCCCTGAACATTTAGATATTCCTGACACACTGGCGTATTAAACTCTTTTCTCCTTCTTCTCTCTTTACCTTTATCACTTGTGGGGCCATCAAAGGGTTCTAAGTTTTAGCATCACCCTGCATTAGTAGAAATGATACAATATTAATTAATGGAATAACCTTTGCTTTAATTACAGTCTTTTAAATTCCCCCACCCCCTTCTTTTTTTGTATATATTGATGTGGATATACTTCTTATAACAGTGATAAAATTGTCTTATGCTAACTTATTGATCATGAATTCGAATCCGAAAATCATCTCTTTGTATATGTAAGGATAAAATTATATATAATATTTTTCTTCTTTACTTTCGCATAGTGAAGAGTCTCTTGGACAATGAGATAGACAGTTTTATTGATGTGAGCAAATGGATCTTCCTTTGTCATAAGGGCTTGCTCTCATTCTCGATGTCATGCTATGAGAGCTCTGATGAGAGGGTTTCAACTTTTAATCGATAATTAGAGAGTTTTCGCAGGTTCTTATGGGGGATTTTTGGTTAAAAGAGAATGATAAAGTGGAAGGATTTGGGATGTGAGAGAAAGGGAGTAGATCTGCCATGGAGGAGAGAGAGAGGAGAAAGGGTTTGACTTTTTGAGAATTGAAACTTTGAGGGATGTTTACGCGCTGCTTCGAGAATTTTGAGTTTGGATACAAATAATGGGTATGCACATAAAAAAAATATACAGGACATTCAAAATCACATGAATGGTCTGAATATACAGGACAATGGATAATCCTCATGCTACCTTCAATTGGCGCTGACGGCGCGGATCTGGCGCTAGTGGCGCCATAGCTTTCCCATGTCAACTTGGTTTGTTGTATTCCTGCTATGAAATTACACAAATTAGTTGAGAATGAGGAAGTACAGGAATAGTCAAGGATTATAGCATTCATGAGCAATTATTGATGAATTATGACTAACTCCTTGCTTCTATTAGCTTGGAAAGCATTATATGCTAGGAGCATATCAAATAATTCCCAGATTTAGATATTGTTGTCCTCAGCAATGAACAAAAGTTTTCAGTGGGAAGCAAGGATACAAAATTTCAAGCACAACATTGACAACAATCCCAAAGCTTAGAATGCTACAGATGACTGAATCACATCAAAAACTTCAACCCAAGATTTTCAAATCTATCAAACATTGAAGTCTAACTTGAATACCCCTCACCTGGGCAATTATTCACTCAACACTCAAGTGTCTGGGTATTAAAATCTCTCAATCCACCACAGCTCTAGTACTACCATAAGCTTGATCTTATTCTCAAGTTCCTAAAAATAAGAAACAATAACACATGCATAATTAATCAAAAGGTCTTGATGAGGTCGTAACTTGGCCTGGCTTAAGGTAGGAGTATTTTGGGAAGTGACTAACAAACATAGAGATTGAACCCTGCTAATTTCAGATACATTCAGATCTAAGTTGGGGTTTTCATTCCATTACTCCTTTTTATCCTTTTCTTTTCTTTTCTTCCTTTTTCTTCACATTGCATTTTCTTTCTAATCATTTCGTGGCTTTAATTGAAGACCATTGTTTACTTTTCATTCCTTAAGCTTCTAATGGAATTCACCTTGATTTTCCTTTTCTTTTTCTTTTTGAACCACTTAGCAGTTCAATCTCAATTAAGGTAGAGGAATCAATGTGGTTAATATATTGTATCAGGTGATTGAACAAAAAGGTCTCAAGCTCAAGGGGCTAGCAATGGTAATATTTCAAGGAAGTCTATTTGGCCCAAACTTAATAAAACAAACTGCCTTTATCACATAATCCATGCATACATCAGAGAGAAACAAATCAAGTTCTAGCGTACTATCACAGTGAGGTACGTCTCCAAAGAAATTAACTGTATAGGCACAATCCTCACTGACTATGGTATCAAGCTAGACTCATGATGATATCAGATCAAACATTGCTTTCCATTTTAAAATGAAACTCAGTCATACAAGCATTCACACTCAGTTCATGTTCCAAACAGCGTCATGCTATAATTCATGTCACCAAAGCTTCCAAAATGTCAACACATTCACTAAATTGGCAATTCTAAATCTGAGGCATGTTTTCGCAAAAGTGTCTAATATGTACTCCTAAAAGTTAAAATTAGACTCAAGATCAATTCTTGTAATTCTGTACGCATTGATCAACAAAAAAAATTAAAAAATTTCTGCCTATATCATATCTGTTCACAATTCACAAAAAGAAACTATTCACCAAAAAGATTCATCATTCACAAAAAGAATTTTTTTGTCTGACACTTGTTTCCTCGACTAACGCACCTATTCCCAGATTTAAAACGCTTGCTGTCCTCAGCAAGGACTCGCATAATAATGACGCACAAAATCAAACAACATGGAACGTGTTACTAGAGGAAACAACATGCAATTCATACTTAATTAAATAACCCACTGCAGAAATGTTTCACGTGACCAAGCAAGTGCACTATCAGTTCACAAAAGGTGCGTAAAAAGTCCAAAACAAGTAGAGTTCTAAAGTTCAAACAAGAAATGGAAAGTAACATAAAGCGGAAAGTAAAGATAGAAGTAAAGGAGATGAAGTGGAGTCAATCAATGAGGCTGGTCCTCATCCATAGCATCTGCTCCAGCTGGAGGTGGCGATGGATGTGCCTCGGGTAGTGGAAATTCGAATGCAAGTGGAGGAGGTTGAGGCTGAAAAATGGTAGGATCGATGGACAAACGCCGACAAATGGCTTCTAGCATCTGCTGTTGAACCTCGAGCATCCTATGCTGGCTGTCTAACTTCTCCTGCATCTGCAGATAGCTAGAGGAATCTTCATATATGTGCTCACGATGTGGTGCATGGCTGAAGGAAGATACAGCTTCCTGATGTGGTGGAAGGGAGGCTGCTGGTGCAGGAGGAGGAACTGGAATCTCAGGCTGAGGCTCCTCCAAATCATCCCGGGGTGTATATCTAGGGCTTCTGGCTGCCATTTCCTTTGGTGTGAGGTCAGAGGCGCGAATGAGCTGCTCCTGAAGTGCGTGCTTCACGGAGTCCAAGTAGTGTCGCAGAGACATGGTGGTGCCAACCTTCACATCCTTCGGCTCATCATCAGGAATCTCAAGACCTGCGTGCATACACAGGTGGGAAATGAAGGAAGAATGAGCTAACAAGGAGCGGCTGCTGCAATTCTGGATCATATGTAGGATCTGGTCAGAGAAGACAGAGGAGATATCAAGGTTGATCTCCCTTAGCAAAACATACAGCAGGCAAGTGGCCTCCACATTGACGTCAGTCATGTTAGTGGAAGGAAGGATGGTGGAGTTAATAAACTGATGCCAAAAGTTGGCCTCCGGATGCAGCTCTTGTCTCTTGAGTTTCTCGGGAATAAGGTCTGAACCCGCCTTCATCTTTGATCAGAGGTCGCACTCCGTCAAATTAATATGATTTAAATGTAGTACTAGGAAGTGACTCCTAGGTCGTCTCTCAAGGATCAAATGTCGTCCGTGTAAGGGTTTAAACACGTAAGGGGGGTTTGTTTGTTGAACAGAATGCAGAATTAAAACAGAACAAAATTATTAATTAAACTCAGTGATTAAAAACGAGTCAAAACCTTCGAACAAATTGCGCCTCTAATATCCTCGGTTCACGAAAGGTAATCTGTCCTACTTAATCCTTATCAGTCCAGATTAATCAACTAAGCGAAGATTAACCTAAAACGTCATTACACGAATTAAGCAAACGTGAACCTCGTTAGGGCAAGCTCTCAGAATTAAGCAAACTGAGATTATTGAATCAATCTAATCAGAATCATTAAGCATGATTCTAATTCGAAAAACACATACAGAAACCCAAACAGGAAGAATCAAGCAGAAATCGAATCAGAAGAACAGGAACCTCCATTAAAGGGTTACAATCTGTCCTAGGGTCCAACCCTAGGGTTTAGCCTTCAGCAATACGAATTAAAACAAAACTGAACATTAAACAGAAACAAATACTGAAACGAAATTAAAAGCAGAAAACGAAATTGGAGATTGAAACAGAAACGATTAAGCACTGAAATTGAAGATTCAACAAACGAAATAGAGAACCTAAAACAGAGTCACAGCAGAAAACGAAAACTGGAAAAAAAAACTGAGAAGAAGCAGAAAATATACTAAAACCCTAAAACTCAAAAACGTGAATAGTGTTGGCTTCTTGGCTGCATGGGCACAGAACCCTAAAAATGCTAGTGACTGCCTCACAAACGAAAATGGGCCTTTCCTAACAATTCTGGCCCAAGCAAAAATACTAAAATAAAATAAAAAGAAAATAAAATGCTGATGTGGAAAATAATGCTGATGTGGCACTCCATCTTCAAGTCCATGAATTAATTCCAAGCCCAATCAATTATTAAACTGCCCTGAAAATAAAAATAGGAATAATTAAACTTAAAAAATCCAAATTAGTTAAAATCTGAATTATCGGTCCAATTAAATCCTAAATGAG
>PYAF01002834.1:25973-38653 GCA_007407185.1 Glycine tomentella | reverse complement strand
GTAGTGTTCTCAGTGGGGATTGGTCTCTAAGAATCTAATAGTGTTTTAGATTTCTGAACTTTATCTAGGGTTGATAAAGAGAGGCTTGTAATATCTTGTAAGAACATTAATTTGCAATAGTGGAACTCCATTCTAGTGTTGAGTGGAAGAACTGGATGTAGCTTCATAGTGTTTGAAGTGAACCAGTATAAAATTGTGGCTGATCTTTATTCTAATATCTTCATCTCTTTATTGCTATGGTTTGTGAATCAAATTATCTGCATAGAAAGATTTCAATTGTCTATTGATATTCTTGATAGAGGAATTTGATTGAATATAAGATTCTTGGTTTCAAAACAATTTTTAAAGTGATAAAGATCCTGTGGAAACTCTGATTTGAAAAATTTTAATTACCAAGGTTCAACCAATTCACCCCCCCTCTTGGTTGTATTGAACTATTCCTATCATTTTCAAAAAACACATTAGCTAGAAGTTACGTGCACAAAGTTTGTGGCTTAAACAACAACTACAAGATATTGGTGTGGAGATGAATGAAAATCCCCTGATGTGTGACAACACAAGCGCAATAAACCTATCAAATAATCCATTCATGTACTCAAGGAAAAAACACATTGAGATCAAACATCATTTTCTTAGGGATCACGATCACATCCAAAAGGGTAACATCAAAATTGAGTTTATTGATACTAACAATCAATTGGATGATATCTTTACCAAACCCTTATCTAGAGATAGATTCTATGATCATAGAAACATGCTAGTATCCTTGATAAGTCCAGTATATGCTAGCATACTTATTATATACCTTACTACATGATATTTCACTTAAAAATTGGCCAACATCAAATATGATTGAAATTGGAAATCCTGTTGAAATACACTGTTCAATCTGCATAATTGACTGGAGTAATCAATTACTATGTGAAATAATTGATTATTTGAAGTTTAGAGACAAATTTAGAGCCAAAACTTCAATAGAGTAATCGATTACAGTTCAAATTAATCGATTACTTGATGTTTTAAATGAATCCAGAAATATACATTCCCTGGAGAAATCGATTACACTACATTTTAATCGATTACTTAATAGTTGAGAGCTGAATATGTTTACAAATCTCTCTGGAGTAATCGATTACACCTCGTATTAATCAATTACGCTCTCCTTTAGAGACTGACTGCCTTAAAATAATCGATTACCAAGCTTACGTAATTGATTATCTATGGAGTTTCTGCAAAAAGCTGCAATATTTTTGAAAATCTAAACTAACAATCTTATCTCTAATTTCAAATTTCAAATTGGTTCCTGAGCAATAAATCCTCTTGAAACTCGAAATAGTTGTTGCTAAGATTTGGAATTCAAAATTAATCTCTAAAGAACTCTATAAATACAAGCTTTCAAAGGGTGAAACCTCACACCTGAAAAATCTATCTCTTCTACAAACAATGCAATTTTTTTGTGCTCTGCCTCTCTCTCTTATAACCCAAACCTCTGCCCATTCATTCTTCAACCTAAACACACCATGTCTACCCCTAAAAGAACCGAAACCAGCAAAAGGAAGGATGGAGAATCATCCAATGCTGCTGTGAATAGGCTTAATTTCTGGTTCACTAATGATGTTGAAAGGCAAAATTATATGTAGTTCAATGCCACCAAGTTGGTCTGTCACCCTAAGTACCTTGACCTTAATTGGTTCGTTGATGAGGGATTCCAATTCCCAGCTATGCTAGAAGCTCAAGGACTGAAGAAGTTCCTTGAGATGAAGGGTACCTTCTACCCTGAGTTGGTCAAAGTGTTCTACACTTGTGCCAAAGCTAGCATGGATGGTGTTCTTCGTTCCAACTGAATGGAGTTCCTATGGTGATTGATGAAGAAGTTTGGAATGCTGTTGCTGGAATTTCCAATGAAGGAGTTAGGAAATTTTATGAAAGAAATAGGTGGATACAATAAAATTGACAACTACAGAGGTATGCTGCAAGACCCTCAAATCAGGCTGAAACTCAGACTAGGAACTGGAAGCATGACTGGTGAAGATAGACTTCTTCACTACATTATCACCTACATCCTTACACCTAGGTCAACCAACCATGCTCAAGTAACAGATGATTACCTTCAATTGGTGTATGGGATGAAAACAACAACTCAAATGAACGGGATTCTCATCATTGTGGAGACAATGCTGAAATGCAAAAGGTTAATCAGTTATCAATTCCCCTATGCTGTTTTAGTCTTTAGATTTATTGACTATTTTGTGGTTGATGTGTATAATGAGATTGTAGATAATACCACCAACGGCCTCATCACTACGAAGCACCTAAACAAGCTAGGTTTGATAAAGACACCTATTGGGTGGCTCTTGGCTGGAGAACAAGCTCCACAAGAGGAAGCTGAAGAAGGAGGAGGAGTCGAAGAGGAAGAGGATGTTGAAGCTACTCTTGCACAACAACATTGCACACCTTTAGAATCCTTAATGATTCAAAAGTTAGATGTTGTTTTGGCTCTGTATTATGAGCATAGAGCTGAAACAAATTCCTCCTTGGAAGAAATTACCTCAAAAGGCTAGAAAACATAGAGACTAGGATGGCCTTCAAAGATTCTGACATTCTCTAGTCTAGTTTGTTGTAAGTGTCTGCTTATGGTGTTTCTACTCTCTTATTTGAATGGGTGGAGCAACAATTAAAAAGGAGAAAAGCTTCCTTTTCAAAGACCAATGGGGCTGTAACTTCTAGCTGGAAAGACAAGCCTAGAAGGGAAGTTTCTCAAGTGAAAAATAAAGAAGAAAAGATGGAGAGCTCAAGCAACAAAATTGTGGAACCAATTCATAAAAGATAAAGCAGTATCAAGTGTTTTAAGTTCCTTAGTAAGGGTCACATTGCTTCCCAATGTCCTGACAAGAGAACTATGATTTTGCTTGAGGATGGAGGCATAAGGAGTGAGTCTTCAAGTGACCTAATTAGTTCTTCAAGTGATGGAGGTCCATTGCAAGCTAAAGACCTAGAAGGAAAGCTTGAAATACTTCCTTTAGTGAGCCTTAAAGGACATATGACAAGAGCTAGAATTCAAGTCCTTGAAGACCACATCCAAGCTAACTTGTATCTCTTGGAAAAGCATGAAGAAGCACACCAATGCAAGGCACACACGTCAAAAAGTCTTATCTATTGTAATAAACAAGTGTTGTCTGTTTTAATCGATTACAACATGTTTGTAATCGATTACACAATCAAATGCTATCTGTTTAGCAAATCCTGTCTGTTTTAATCGATTACAAGATGTCTATAATTGATTACTATTTATATTAGTCGATTACGACGTGTCTATAATCGATTACAAGGCACTTTTTGATAAGGAATGCTCTGTTTTAATCGATTACATGACCAATTAATCAATTACTTTGTTCATACATTTGTTTCCAAGAAGATTTAGAACAAAATAATTGATTAAAAGACTAAGTAATCGATTACTGAAGGGTATTTAATCGATTACATGGACAAATTAATCGATTACTTCAGCAGAAATTGCATCTGCACGTTTTGGGGTAGCCAAAGGTCATTTTAGGGAAGCTTGCACTTCAAGCTTCATTTGGACTTAATTTCAATTTGCATTTTCCTTACATTTAGTGACATTTAGCTTGTAATTTCATGGCTTTTATAAGGGGCCAAAACTGATTGTAACTAACTTTGGTTCATTAATACAATTCTGAAAATTATTGTGAGAGTTTCTCTCTTGTTCTTGTTCAAGAACTTCTTAAGTCTTATCAATGGCTTCGCAATGCTATTGTGGTGATTCTTCCTAGACTTACTGGAGAGCTTCTCCATGGTGTCTTCACCTTCATCCTAACCTTTCTGCCATCTTCCATTTCTGCAATTATAAACCTTTAAACAGACCCATTTTCACAAGAAGTGTTGATTGCTTGTGTTCTAAAGTTTACTTGAAGTTTGGGTTTCATTGCAAGGTAGATTTGGGAAACCTAATGTCTAATGGTTGTAGACATTACACCATGTGGTATCTAGAGCCTAATCCCTGTGGAATGCTTCTTCAAGT
Source organism: Glycine tomentella (assembly GCA_007407185.1). Lineage (NCBI taxonomy): Eukaryota > Viridiplantae > Streptophyta > Magnoliopsida > Fabales > Fabaceae > Glycine > Glycine tomentella. The sequence goes on along the minus strand of PYAF01002834.1, from coordinate 34,614 downwards.
TCAGTTTTTAAAAGTTCTTCAAAGGTAAAAAAACTGCACCAAACCCAAAAACAAAAATTCCATTTGAATTCCTTGTTTCTTGTTTTTTTTCTTTTGATTCTTGGTGGTGTGGGCTTGTTGTGTGTTCAGCCACATAACCCTTCCTTCAAGTTTTATGTGTTCATGTTCTTCATCTGTTCTTGATATTTTTCTAATTTTCTTGTCTTGATTCTTGTCAATTTTCGTTAATAGTGTTTTTTGTGTTGTATGACCACTTGTTTTGATTCTACTCTCATGCCTAATTGAATTGAGTTGTTAGAAACAAATTTTACAATTGTTATACATCATATTTTAGTGATTCATTGAATTTCTTTAAGAATTTTTGAACTTGTGCAAAAGAAAAACAAAAAGAAAAGAAAAATACATCAAGTAGTATCAAATTGGTACAGCCAAAGACATTTTGATTGGTGGCTAGAAAAAGTGAAAGAAAAACAGAATTTAGAAGCAAATCTAAGTTACAAAAGCTACAAGTTCAAATTTCCTTTGAACCACAAAATCAAGTGAACTTGTATAACATGCAAATTTGATGAAATTTGGCTTCTAGCAACTGAATTTACTTGGCATATCTTACTTGTGCAATGTGGTACAACCTATAGTATTCCTTGAGTTGTCTCATAAATTCCAATTAGAGTTGTACTTTTCTATTTTTTTTCTTTTGTTGCTTGTCTCTTAAATTTCCAAAGTTTTGTCTTAGAGTTTTCTTGTTCTTGGACTCTTGAGTCTAGCCTAGAATCATTTCCTATTTCACTATAGTAAATAAGCTTGATTTGATTAGAGTTTTTGCTTAAGAACTATAGAGAGGAATAAGAGTGGAAAAAGGCAAGACAAAACATTAGAGAAAGATCCTAGATAAAGTGTGCAAACACAAGTGAGAGTGACAAACACTTAGAGAGTGGTGAGAATTTCCTTATATACTTGTGTTTTTGCTAACCATTTTTTTTGAAGGATGAGTTCAAGTGGAGGAGAGAGACTTTGTCACCTAGGAGCTCTAGGTTGATGAAAGCTATGACAAAACAAATGGAAGACTTGCAAACCAAAATAGATGCAAGGTTTGAAGAGTTACAAAGGAAGACTCAAAGAAGGAGTAGTCCAAATGGTGGTGTGGATGGAGAGGTTCATAGTAGTAGGAGGGTGACTGAGTATGCTTTGAAAATGATAGGAATACTTCAATACAACCAAGAGGGGGGGTGAATTGGTTGAACCTTGGTATTTAAAAATTTTACTATCAGAGTTTCCACAGGATCTTTATCACTTAAAAAAAAACTTTTGAAATCAAGAATCTTTATATTCAATCAAATTCCTTTGTCAAGAAAAACAATAGACAAATGGAAAGCTTAATGTGCAAAGAATATGATTCACAAATCAAAGCAATATTGAGATGATGAGAGGAGAATAAAGATCAGCCACAATTTATACTGGTTCACTTCAAAAAACTATGAAGCTACATCCAATTTCTTCCACTTAACTCTAGAATGGAGTTCCACTATTGCAAATATTTGTTCTTACAAGTTATTACAAAGCCTCTCTTTATCAACCCTAGATAAAGTTTAGAAATCTAAAACACTATTAGATACTTAGAGACAACCCACTGAGAACACTACTCAGCAAAACCCCAGAAAAACTCTATCTCTAGTTAACAAGCAAGAAACCCATTTACAATAGACAAATTACTACTGAAATTAAAAATAGATTTACAACTTCAAAGATTAAGGAATGAAGTCACCTGATGATCCAATGAACAATATGCATATGAATGATTCACCAAGTTGAAGAAAGATTTACAGACTTAGAACATCCCTTTCCTCAAGCTTTGAAAACAAATTTTGCTTCACTCAATCAATCAATAACCCATATGAATTTTGGTGAAGGCAAGAACTTTGTGAACCCAGAAAAATCACTAATAGAAAGTTAAGAACGCTTATGAATGCTCAGAATTCGAATTTCTCAAGTTCTTAACTTAGCAGAGCAAAGGGTTCTATTTATAACAGACTTCTAACTAAAAATAATCGATTATATACGCTCCTGTAATCGATTATTTAGCATATGTAATCAATTAATTCAAGAATGTAATCGATTAAAATGTTTAAGATTTGTTCTGGGTTTGAGCTATGAACATAATAATCGATTATCTCATCACGTAATCGATTAAAATAGGAAGCTCTTCATTTTCAAATGCACTATGTAATCGATTACTGTTTCTGGTAATCGATTAAATCAGCAAAGCATGTTTGACACAGGCATAGTATATAATCGATTACAACCTTCTGTAATCGATTAAGACAGAGAGTTTAATATTTTAATTTTAGCCTAGGTAATCAATTAATCTGATATGTAATCGATTACATTGTTCTTAGAAAGTTTTCCAAAAGGCACAAAGAACAATGTAATCGATTCCTATCTATCTGTAATCGATTAAAACAACATAACCTTATTTTTCCAAAAACTTGGTTTTAAACTTGCCTTCATTATCAATTGCTTTTGTATTAACACACAATCTAACTATCATAAGTGAATGATATGAATGATATGCACACTGGATCATCAGAGATAGCTTCTTCGCTTTACAACAATCACAAATTGATTTCCAAGGCTTCAAGGCATGTTGAAAGCACAAAACATCTAAGCTTGATTCTTTGTTCATCTTCAAGTGACTCCTTTTGAATCAACATGCTTCTTCTCATGGAGGAAATTATTATGATGAGATGAGTGAGAGGGAGGATAGGATAGAAAATAATGGAAGAGAAAATAATGATAGAAGAGAAAATAGGAGATATAATCCAAGGAGGCATAATAGAGATGATGATGATTGGAGGGTGAGGAAAGAAGAAAGAGAAGGAAGGAATGGAGGATTGAATGGAGTGAAAATAAAAATTCCAAAATTCCTTGGAAATAATGATCCCGAAGAGTACTTTGAGAGGGAGATGAAAGTAGAACAAATTTTCTCATGCCAACAATTTGATGAAGAAAAGAAAGTTACTCTAGCAACACTAGAATTTGGTCGCTATGCTTTGATATGGTGGAACCAAATTAGAACGGATATAGGGAGAGGGAGGAGGCAAAGAGTAAATTCTTGGGATGAAGGCATGCTTAAGAGGAAGATTTGTTCCCACTTATCATGCAAGGGAAGTCCAGAATAAGCTCCAAAGACATTTCCAAGGTTACAAGAGTGTCGATGAATACTATAAGGAAATGGAATTGATGATGATAAGGGCTGAAATTGTGGATGTTCAAGAAGCAACAATGGCTAGATTCCTTCATGGTTTCAATAGAGAAATTCAAGATGTGATGGAGCTACATTCTTATGCTACAATTGAGGAGCTAGTCCACAAAGCTCAAAGGGTGGAGCAACAATTAAAAAGGAGAAAGGCTTCATTTTCCAAGACCAATGGGGCTGCAACTTTTAGCTGGAAGGACAAGCCTAGAAGGGAAGTTTATCAAGTGAAAAATAAAGAAGGAAAGGTGGAGAGCTCAAGCAAAAAAATTGTGGAACCAACTCCTAAAAGGTCACATTGCTTCCCAATGTCCCAACAAGAGAACTATGATTTTGCTTGAGGATGGAGGCATAAGGAGTGAGTCTTTAAGTGACTCAACTAGTTCTTCAAGTGAACAAGAAAAAGAACTCACACTAGTGGAGGCCGAAGAGGGTGATCTCTTGATGGTAAGGAGAATGTTGAGCAATTTTTGCCTAGAAAAAGAGGAGACTCAAAGAGAAAATATTTTTCACACAAGGTGTTTGGTTAAATATAAAGTTCGCTCACTTATCATTGATGGTGGGGGCTTCACCAATGTGGCTAGTACAAGACTTGTGAAGAAATTACACTTGTCAACCACAAAGCATTCAAAGCCATACAAGCTACAATGACTTAGTGAAAGTGGAGAAGTGGTGGTAAATTCTCAAGTGCTCATTCCTTTTTCTATTAATGTTTATCATGATAATTTTATTTGTGATATTGTTCCTATGGAGGCTGGTCATATCCTTCTTGGTAGACCATGGCAATATGATAGAAAAGTGATACACAATGGCATGGAGAACACTTTTGAGTTAGAGCACTTAGGCAAGAAATTTATTTTGAGGCCTTTGACTCCTAGACAAGTGTGTGAAGATCAAATAAAGATGAAAGAAAAGAGAATTCAAGAGTTGAAAAAAAATACTGCACTTGATAAAGGCAAAAATAGTGATCTACCCAAGAGAAACACTAGTGAAAAGAAAAGAAAAATGAAAGAAAATGAGAGCAAAAAAATTAATGAGATTAAAGAGAGTTTGTTCTTGAGAGGAAAAGATCTCAAGAGATTGTTATTAGCAAGACAACCTCTTCATTATATGGTTTCTAACTCTCTTTGTTTACATGTTGAAAAGGAAAAGAAACTATGTGTTCCTAAAAGCTCCTTGAGCGAACTTTTCATGAGGGAAGCTCATGAGAACAATTTAATGGGACACTTTGGTGTAGGTAAAACTTTGGCTATTTTACATGAACCTTTCTATTGGCCAAAGACGAGGCATGATGTGCATAAGCTTGTACTCAATATATTACTTGTCATAAAGCTAAATCTAGATTAATGCATCACGATTTATATACACCTTTGCCTATTCCTAACTTCCCTTGGGTTGACATTTCTATGGATTTTGTGCTTGGTCTTCCAAGATCCAAAAGGGAAAAGGATTCTATCTTTGTTGTTGTTGATAGGTTCTCAAAGATGGCACACTTTATTCCTTGTCACAAGAGTGATGATACTTGTGAAGTAGGCAATCTCTTCTTCAAGGAAGTGGTGAGACTTCCTCCATGGAAGCAAAAGAGATACAAACACAAGTGGAAAGGCTACATCTTCAACAACAATGCTTACAAACTTGAGTTGTCAAGCGAGTATGGTGTGAGTACTACTTTCAATTTTTGTGATCTTTCTTTGTGTGATTTAAGTACAAGTGAGGAAGCAAACTTGAGGACAAGTTTCTCTCAAGAAGGAGCGGATGATGGAGGTCCATTGCAAGCTAAAGACCTAGAAGGAAAGCTTGAAGAACTTCCTTTGGTGAGCCTTAAAGGACTTATGACAAGAGCTAGAATTCAAGTCCTTCAAGACCACATCCAAGCTAACTTGTATCTCTTGGAAAAGCATGAAGAAACACAACAATGCAATGCAAACACGTCAAAAAGTCTTGTCTGTTGTAAATAAACAAGTGTTGTCTGTTTTAATTGATTACAACGTGTCTGTAATCAATTACATAAGCGAATGCTGTTTGTTTAGCAAATCCTATCCATTTTAATCGATTATGACATGTCTGTAATCGATTACTATCTGTTTTAATCGATTACGATGTGTCTGTAAACAATTACAAGGCACCTTTTGATAAGGAACACTCTGTTTTAATCGATTACATGACGAATTAATTGATTATTTTGTTCATACATCTATTTCCAAGAAGATTTAGAACAAAATAATCGATTACAAGACCAAGTAATCGATTACTTAAGGTATTTAATCGATTACATGGACAAATTAATTGATTACTTCAACAGAAATTGCATCTGCACGTTTTGGGGTAGCCAAAGGTCATTTTAGGGAAGCTTGCACTTCAAGCTTCATTTGGACTTCATTTCAATTTTCATTTTCCTTACATTTAGTGACATTTAGCTTGTAATTTTGTGGCTTTTATAAGGGGCCAAAACGATTGTAACTAACTTTGGTTCATTAATACAATTCTGAAAATTGTTGTGAGAGTTTATCTCTTGTTCTTGTTCAAGAACTTCTTGAGTCTTATCAATGGCTTCCCAATGCTATTGTGGTTATTCTTCCTAGACTTATTGGAGAGCTTCTCCATGGGGTCTTCACCTTCATCCCTAACCTTTCTTCCATCTTCCATTTTTGCAATTATAAACCTTTAAACAGACCCATTTTCACAAGAAGTGTTGATTGCTTGTGTTCTAAAGTTTACTTGAAGTTTGGGTTTCATTGCAAGGTAGATTTGGAAAAACGAATGGCTATGGGTTTAGCTATAGCTACATCTTAGCCAGTCATCATCTAGTGAAGAAGAAAAAGAGCTCACACTAGTGGAGGCCGAAGAGGGTGATCTCTTGATGGTAAAGAGAATATTGAGCAATATTTGCCTAGGAAAAGATGAGACTCAAAGAGAAAATATTTTCACACAAGGTGTTGGGTTAAAGATAAAGTTTGATCACTTATCATTGATGGTGGGAGCTGCACCAATGTGGCTAGTACAAGACTTATGGAGAAATTACACTTGCCAACCACAAAGCATCCAAAGCAATACAAGCTACAATGTCTTAGTGAAATTGGAGAAGTGGTGGTAAATTCTCAAGTGCTCATTCCTTTTTCTATTAATGCTTATAATGATATGTTGGTGATGATTGAATGAGATAATGATGTGGTGTTTGATGATGTATAAATGATATAATAATGATGTGGTTTATGATGTTTAAATGAGATGATGATGAAATGGATGTTGATATTGAAATGAGTTAAATTTGATATATATGATGATGATATCTAGATGAGGTGATGTGTATGTACACTGATACCCATGGGGGTGCATGATTGGTCATCCTTGCGAGAAAGGATTTGTTCCTGGCCATGATCATGCATTGATGGTGCCCATGGTTGTCATTATGTGATGCGGATATACATGGATACCCATAGGGGTGTATGATTGGTCATTCTTGCGGGAAGGATTTGTTCCTGGCCATGGTCATACATTGATGGTTCCATGGTTGTGTGTTGTGTATATACACGTGGGGTGTAGTGACCGATTGGTTATCCTTGTAGGGAAGGATTTGTTCCTAGTCACAGTCAGTGCATCGGTGAGCCCACATTGGTGTGTTAGGTATGTACATCGGGGGTGTATGACTGGTCATCCTTGCTGGGAAGGATTTGTTCCTGGCCATGGTCATACATTAATAATGCCCATGTTTCATACTTCATGTGCATGGATGGAAATAGAATGAAGGCATGCGCGTACTTGTGGGTTTCAGTGGGCTGAGAACGCAGGTACTAAAAGGTCATCAGGTTTGGAATTCCCTAGTGATGCTGACAGATCACCGGGTGGGGGAATGGCCAGTGCACGACAGGGTGGCCCTGATAGGCCGTGAATCATTTTTCCTGTGAGAGGCTATTTCGAGGATATAGTACCACATTGCATCCTGATAGACGAGTCAGGTGCATGCATCATTCTATGTATGATTGTTTTGAGTTATGAAATGTATTGGATGATTGGTTTGTTGAGTGTGTATTGGAATCATGGATTTTTGTTAATGATTGTGGTGGGTAATGTTGTTTCCTTCCCAATTTGCTGCTATCTGATGTCTGTTGGTTTTATAAAATAAACTCACCCTTGCATTTGTTGTACCGTGTGGTTGGTACCTGTGATGATCGCGAACTTTCATTCGTGGGAGCAGATGAGGAGCAGTAGGTGACCTTGGAGGGAGATTCCTTTTGTTGGAGCCGTCAAGCTGACGTGATGACATTGGAATTCTTTTTGGGAAAGAGTTGTTTTTGTTAATCAACTCTTTCTTAGTTAGTTCTTTGATTCTTTTTGTTGATCATGTAAAATTCCAGGTGTAAATATATGTAAATAAATTAAGTTTTGATATGTAAATGATATGTACTGGTTCAATATATACATACATGTGTATTCAATTCTGTAATTGTATCGTGTGTATAATAATGGTATTATTGCAAAAATAATTTACTACTATTTTCATAATCAAATGAATGGAGTTTGCATATTAAAATTGAAATTGCACGATCTAGAGTTAATGATATCGTAACGACGAGGCGGGTCATTACACTTGCAAACTACAGTTTTTACAAGTTTACATGGGTGCTAAAAATCTCATACAAGTGAACCTACATTTTTAAACAATTGCCACTAAAGACCTATTTATTGCAACTATAATTGCCACTACAAGTGCTAGAATTAAATTCAACTTGAGAGTACAAAATTCAGCCGTTGTTCTTCTTGAGTTGGTATGCTTCTTCATGCTTGTCTAAGATGTGCAAATTAACTTTGATGTGCTCTTGAAAGGCTTGAGCTCTAGCTCTTGTCATGGGTCCTTTAAGGCTAACCAAAGGAAGCTCTTCAAGTTCTCCTCCTTGGCCTTGAGATTGTGATGGACTTCCATTAGTTCGTGAGCATTTTCTATGAAGTCATTTTGCGCATCTCAGGTACCTCTTGTGTTACTAGTAATATGTACATGATAGAGGTTGTAAGTATTTGGCATGGGATTAATGATTTGCTTAACTGCAACATTAAAGATAGTGCTACACATAAGATGGCTAAAAATATGAAAGAAAAATATCAGAAATATTAGGGTGATCCTAACAAGTTGAACATGTTGCTAATGGTTGTTGTTACGCCTAATTCATTTCTACTTATTTACTTATTTATTTTTTCGCATAAAATTTTTTCTTCCTTTTTCATTTCTTTTAATTTTCAAAAATGTAGTAATAACCCATAATTAAATTAAAGTTCATTTAAATTTCTGAAAAACAAGTGATGAAACGTAGTGAGCTTTATCTAATGGCTGTAAATATTAAACATACATTCGTGTTAAGTTATAATAATACATATCCAGTCATAATACAAGTAGTT
>PYAF01002834.1:7196-21874 GCA_007407185.1 Glycine tomentella | reverse complement strand
CAAGCAACAAATGCAAGATTATGGAGTGGAACTTAATGCAATACCACTGCTGTGTGACAATACAAGTGCCATCAATATATCAAAGAATCCAGTCATGCATTCAAGGACAAAGCATATTGAGATAAGGCATCATTTTCTCAGAGATCAAGTTCAAAAAGGTAACATAAAGGTAGACTTCATTGATACTAATAATCAATTATATTTTCACAAAACCACTTGCTAGAGATAGATTCTATACACTAAGAAATATGCTAGGAATTCTTGAAGAGAATAATCTTAACTAGCTTATCTTGTTTGTGGCTTATGTGCTATTTGAAGAGTTGATAAATCATGGATAGCCATTGTGTAGTAAATTGAGAAATAAGCTGCTAAACTGCTCTGTTTTGTAAAATGCCCTGAGATAATCGATTACACCGCGTATTAATCGATTAAATACTTTAAAGCCCTATACTGGAATGAATTTTGTAAGTTTGTAATCGATTACAAACAAAGGTAACCGATTATTCTTCTAATTCTCAGAATTCCTTACATCCAAAAACCTTGACAAACATATATGGTTTTACTTAATTGGATTTCTTCATCATTGGGAATGTTGTTCTTGAAAACAGATGATTAGACGCAATACCAAATGAAAAGTCCTTGTTGTTGATTCAGATGAAGCCAAGCATCATTGAAGATCAAAGTAACGAGTTTTGTGCTTTCAACATGCAAAAGGAAGGAAGAATCAAGGAAGCTTTAAGTTGAAAAGTTCAAATTGATCATGTAAAAGAAAATGTATGATCTGATAATCCAATATTGCATAACATGCATCTTTGGGATGACTATGATATTGATCTTGAATTGTTGTACTTTGGGATTGGATCCAGGGATGTCCAACCCTCGACAAATTTTAGTTGGATGTCTTGTGATGGATTAGCTATTGGTTTGATTGTGATCGATGTGCAAGTGATAATGTCCACTTAAGGAGCCATTTTGATGATGACCCTATAAAGGGAAGATGATTAATTCCCTTCCTCTCCTATTATATTTGTGTGTGTGTAACACCCTGAAATTTTGATAATTCAAAATATATTTTTGATGTATTTCTTGTATTATTTACTTACTTTATTAATTTGGATTATTTGAAGTGTTGTGAGAATTATCATTGTTCAATTTCTTGGTGTGGATGTTAGGTTTTGTAGAGTTTGATTGATTTGCATTGGAATTGTGTGATTTTGAGTTTAACCCAAAACCTGTTTAGGTAAAATCACAATTTAGGATTTGTTAACCGTTGGATCTCCTTCAAATTGTAAAAGTAGGCTCCTAACCTATATATTTAAATGTTTACCATTGGGATTTTCGAAATAACATTTGAAGCTTGAGATATTAGCTTTTCACAAAAGAAGTGAAAATTTTAAAAATTGTTAGAATTTATCTAGGCAAGTAATGACAGCTACAAATACATGCAGCAGTGTGAAATCACGAAATTTCTTCTTCCTTCTTCTTCAAAAAATACACCCAAGTCCCCCACCCTTCTCCTCCACCACCCACGGCCACCAGTGACCATCATGAGCTGCCGTCAGACCACCGCACAGAGAGCTCTGCGTTAGCCCCTTTTAAATTTAAGTAAATGTTAATGTTATCCTTGTCTTTGAAATCTATACTAAATTGTATTCGATTTGGTATATAGAGCTCTGCGTTTAGGCAAAAGCACGTGAACTTGAGAGGTCTCAAAATGACGCTACAAGGATCTAACAGAGGGAAATAGATAAGTGAGGGGAGTTTATTACTTATTTATAGCTTTTGATACCATAATTGGGGTCAAGGAACCCAATTATGGGGATGTATGTTTGTCCTTGTTGTGTACTGGTTTTCAAGAAAAAACTGTATTATTAACTAATGGGATACGATGAATTTGTTATTGATGGATAAAACTGTGAGTGATGTAGTTGTTGTAATGATTAGATTTTTGGGAAAAGTCTTAATTACAGAGGAGATTTGATAAGTGCCATATTTCAGTGAGAATAGGATTCAAACATGGCACTTATCCGTTATTTTAATTGAATTAATCACAAGATAACTCTAGAAACTTAGTTAAATGATGATTATGTGAAGGTAAGTCATGCTTTTATGTTTCGAAAAGAGTTCGTCCAAGTAATTGATTCATTTTTGCTAGGTTTAAAGAGTTATGGAAGAAGCAAGATTGCGAAAGAAGGAGCATGGAGTAAATCAAGTAAAAGAAGAAGCATCAAACAGCAAAACAGGCCCATCAGACACCAAGGCCCAACAATTTCTTCAAAGCTAAGTCTTTAACTCGCCCAGGCCACCATTCCATGTGCATTTTGGTCGCCTGGGCGAGTCACAAGTTCCCATAAACCGCCCTAGCTCGCCCAGGCGCCTGATTATAGAGCATTTTGGTCGCCTGGGCGCCTCGAGCAGGCAGGAGCCCAATTCCTATATATATGGGACGAAATTGAAGAATAGAACATGCATAAGTAAAATCAATTAAAAAGGGATAAGTAAGACGAAATCCAATCCTACATTCACTTTACTTGTATTCGTTTATTTCATTTCCCGTAATCGTTTATTTGTTTTCCGTTATCTTTGTTTTACATTTTCCGCAAACAACAACAAATGAATATTCGCCTTTTATCTGTATATAACTACTAAACTGTTAATTTTAAATCAACCGACGTAAACCCAAATTCCTGTGGAGACGAACTTTTATAAATTCGAAACTTACAGTGATAACAACGGTACGCTTGCCGTGGTATAAAATCCCTAAAAAGTTTCTGGCGCCGTTGCCGGGGATTTGGCTTGTTTACTTAAGTTGTTTTTAAATTTCAGTTTAGTATTTTCTTGTTCTTTATTTTCTGTTTGTATATATTTTCTTTGTTATTTTAAGAAACCTCTGTGCTTAACAAAAATCTTGTAGTTCTTTCCCTTTATGCGAGATAAGTCTGCAGATAAATGTCATTTTGATCCGAAAATCTCCAAAACCGAAAGGAAACTCCGAAAGAAAAAGAAACAAGAGTCTGACAAGCACACTGAGGGAACTTCGTCTATTGATCCTTCCTCACCACAAATAAAAGACAACATGGCTAATCAAGGGGGAGAAAAAGATAGACAACCACCAAGGAGGACACTTGGAGACTATGCCTACCAACAAGGGCCCAAGCATTATAATAGCATAGTTTTCCCTCCGTTTCACAACAAAGTTGTAGAATTGAAGCCTGCACTACTTAGCCTCATTGGCTCGCATCCTTTCACTGGATTAGACCATGAAGATCCATATACGCATCTATCTACTTTCTCTTTAACAGGTAACGCAAAGACTTGGCTTCAATCACAACCCAACAAGAGTCTAAGCACGTGGGAAGACTTGGAGGAGAAATTCATCGTTAGATTCTTTCCGCCTTCAAGATTCATCAGTGCAAAGTCTGCCATTGCCACTTTCGCTCAAGAAGTAGATGAACCTCTCTGTGAGACTTGGGAAAGATTTAAATCACTATTGAGGAGATGCCCGAACCATAATTTTGATGACGTTGCTCAGTTGCATATCTTCTACAGTGGTCTGAGGCCTCAAACCAAGATGATCTTAGATGCTTCAGCTGGGGGAACCATGATGTCAAAGAGTCCCGAGGAAGTGACTATCAGTCTCACCATGATAGGTCACCCATTCAGAGGAAAGGCGTACTAGAGCTTGACACTCAAAGTGCTATCTTAGCTCAAAACAAGCTCTTGACCCAGCAATTAGAGGCCTTAACAAAGCAAATAGGCCAAATTCCTCAACTTCAGCAAGGAAGCTCACAGAAATCTCATTCAGCCCATCAAGTTCAAAATCTGAGATGTGATTTCTGTGGAGGGGACCATCAAAATGGCCATTGCACGGTACCCAGTGATTTTCCACAAGAAGAAGAAGCGCACTACATGCAAAATCAGTCAAGACCTCAAAATTATCAAGGAAATTACCAAGGATATCACGGTGGTCCAGGTTCTAATCAACCTTATAATTGGAGGCAAAATAATAATGCTTATGTACCCACTAACCCTCCTTTTGCAGGTCTTCCTAACAACTCCTTTGCTAGTTCTTCTAATTCTTTTTCAAGTCCTTCAAATAGAAATTCACCTCAGCAAGCTCAGTCCGATAGATTGACAAAGATGGAAGACACTCAGACACAATTCATGCAAATGTCCATCAGCAATCAAAAGAACACCGAAGCTTCAATCAAAAATTTAGAAATTCAAGTGGGGCAGCTTGCAAAGCAATTAGTTGACAATAAAGGTGGATCTTTCTCTGCAAATACCCAAGTCAATCCCAAGGAGCAGTGTAAAGCGATTGTCACTAGAAAGGGTACTGTAGTGGGTAGAAATGATGAGGAAGAAAAGAAAAATGAAGGAAATGTAGAGAAAAATGATGAGTTAGAAAAAGAAAGTGAAAAAGAAAAGGAAGAGGATGAACCTAATGAGAAAATAGAGAGAAAAGTGGTAAGTGAGGATAAAAAGAAAAAGAGTAACAAAGGCAAGGAAGCCTTAACCCCACCACCAGTCCAACATATGCCATATCCACATGCTCCATCCAAGAAGTCAAAGGAAAGGGAATACAAACGTTTCCTTGACATCTTTAAGCAGTTACAAATAAACATTCCTTTTTTTGAGGCGTTGGAGCAGATGCCAACATAGGCCAAGTTCATGAAGGATCTCCTAACTAAGAAGAGAATATATATCGACGAGGAGACCATAGAGCTGGATGCAGGATGCAGTGCCATCATCCAAAAGACTCTCCCAGAGAAATCTCGAGATCCAGGTAGCTTTACAATTCCTGTAACAATTGGTAGATTATCTGTGGGGAAATCTCTTCTTGACTTAGGTGCAAACATCAACCTCATACCATTATCCATGGTTAAGAGGATAGGAGAGGTTGTTATTAAGCCTACCAGGATGACACTACAGTTAGCTAATAGATCAATCAAGCATCCATATGGCGTTATTGAAGATGTGTTGGTGAAAGTCGACAAATTCTTCTTACCAGTAGACATTGTAGTTATGGACATGGATGGAGACAGTGAAGTTCCATTGATTCTTGGTAGACCTTTTATGAAGACTGCCAAGGTGCTGATTGATGTTGATGAGGGAAAGCTCACTGTCAGAGTTCATAATGATGAAGTTCAGTTTAATGTTCTTGAAGCCATCAAGCACCCAGTAGATAAGAAAGAATGTTTTAGAGTTGATGTTCTTGATGAAGTTATTTCCGACTCTAGAAGATTCTTCCACAAGAAAGATGGGTTAGAGAAAGCATTAACTGAGACTCAAGAAGAAGATGAAGATGGAAACACCTTTGAGTATCTTCATCAATTAAACGCCTGCAAGGAAGTTCCTGTTCATCACAACATATTTGAAGAATTGAAGGAAGAAAAGAAGGAAGAAGAACCAAAGCTAGAACTTAAGGTACTTCCTTCACATTTAAAATATATTTTTCTTGTAGGAAATTCTTAGAAACCAGTCATTATCAATGCAAATCTTTTTGAGGATGAAGAAAAGAAGTTGGTGAAAGTCTTACAACAAAACAGTAAGGCGATTGGTTGGACCTTGTCAGACTTAACAGGTATAAGTCCGTCATATTGCATGCATAAAATTTAAATGGAAAAGACTTTAAACCTGTTGCACAACCACAAAGATGTCTGAATCCAACCATGAAGTAGGTAGTAAGAAAAGAAGTAGTAAAGCTGTTAGAAGCAGGCATGATCTACCCGATATCAGATAGCCAATGGGTAAGCCCTATGCAAGTGGTGCCAAAGAAGGGTGGTATGACAGTAATCAAGAATGATAAAGATGAGCTGATTCCTACACGTACTGTCACTGGATGGCGGATGTGCATTGACTATAGGAAACTCAACAACGCCACCCGGAAGGATAATTTTCCTTTACCCTTCATGGATCAAATGCTAGAGAGGCTAACAGGTAAGAAATTTTATTGTTTTCTCGATGGTTATTCTGGATATAACCAAATCTGTGTTGATCCACAAGACTAAGAGAAAACTGCATTTAATTGCCCCTTTGGTATTTTTGCATATAGGAAGATGCCATTTGGTTTATGCAATGCTCCTGCTACTTTCCAACGATGCATGTTTTCCATTTTTCTGATTTAGTTGAGAAGAGCATTGAAATATTCATGGATGATTTCTCAGTTTTTCGTACTTCTTTTGATACATGTCTGTCTAACTTTGATACTATTTTGAAACGTTGTATTGAAACTAACCTTGTGCTTAATTGGGAAAAGTGTCACTTTATGGTGACTGAAGGTAATGTATTAGGTCACAAGATTTCTATGCAGAGTATTGAGGTAGACAAGGCTAAAGTGGACGTAATAGAAAAATTGCCTCCACCAAGCAACGTCAAAGCCGTTCGAAGCTTTCTGGAACATGCAGGATTTTATCGACGGTTTATTCAGGATTTTTCAAAAATTGCTAAACCACTTAGCAATCTTTTGAATAAAGATGTCCCATTTCATTTTGATGATTTATGTCTACATGCTTTTGAAACTTTGAAACAAAAACTAGTTTCCACACCAGTAATCACTGCACCAGATTGGAATCTTGATTTTGAAATTATGTGTGATGCAAGTGATTATACGGTGGGAGCAGTTTTGGGTCAAAGGAAGAATAAAGTTTTTCATGTCATACACTATGCAAGTAAGGTTTTAAATGATGCTCAAATCAATTATGCAACTACGAAAAAAGAATTACTTGCCATAGTGTATGCTTTAGAAAAATTTAGATCATACCTCATTGGATCAAAGGTGGTAATTTACACGGATCATGCCGCAATCAAGTACTTGTTGGTTAAAACTGATTCTAAACCTCGTCTTATCCTATGGATTCTATTGTTGCAGGAATTTGATTGAGATCAAGGATAAGAAAGGGTGTGAGAATTATGTGGCTGATCATTTATCTAGACTCACCAATGAAGCCACCCCAGATCTAGAAATTCGAGAAGAATTCCCCGATGAGAAACTCCTACATATCTCAGAAAGACCATGGTTTGCAGAGATGGCTAATTTCAAGGCAGTTGGTGCAATTCCAGAAGATTATTCTTGGCACCAAAGGAGGAAGTTTCTCAGTGATGCTAAGCACTTTGTATGGGACGATCCTTACCTCTTCAAAATAGGTGCAGACAACCTTTTGAGAAGATGTGTGACCCAAGAAGAGGCAAGGAACATTCTGTGGCACTGTCACAATTCACCGTTTGGGGGGCATTATAATGGAGAAAGAACTGCTGCAAAGATTCTGCAAGCAGGTTTTTATTGGCTGACACTATTTAAAGATGCCCATGAATATGTACAAAGATGTGATAGCTGCCAAAGGACCGGAGGAATATCAAAAAGGAATGAAATGCCCTTACAAAATATCTTAGAAGTTGAAGCTTTTGACTGCTGGGGAATTGATTTCATGGGTCCATTTCCATCTTCATACTCCAATGAATATATCTTGCTAGCAGTGGACTATGTGACCAAGTGGGTTGAAGCAGTAGCTGCGCAAAAAGCTGATTCAAAAACGGTTATCCGCTTCTTGAAGAGAAATGTTTTTGCTAGATTTGGAACACCACGTGTTCTCATCAGTGACGGAGGATCCCATTTCTGTAATGCTCAACTTCAAAAGGTCCTCCAGCACTATGGTGTTCGTCACAAAGTAGCTTCTCCTTATCACCCACAGACAAATGGGCAAGCTGAGGTTTCAAATAGAGAAATCAAAAGAATCTTAGAGAAGACAGTTGCCCAATCACCCAAGGATTGGACTCAGAAACTTGATGAAGCACTTTGGGCATACCGGACAGCTTTCAAGGCACTTACTAGGCTCACTCCATTTCAGTTAGTTTATGGCAAATCCTGCCATTTACTGGTAGAGTTGGAACATAAAGCTTTTTGGGCCTTAAAATTCTTTAATTTTGATACTAACCTTGCAGGTGAACAAAGGAAGCTAAAATTACATCAATTGGAGGAAATGAGGCTCTCAACTTATGAAAATTCAAAGCTTTATAAAGAAAAAGTTAAATTTTATCATGATAAGAAGCTTCTAAAAAGGAATTTTCATCCTGGACAAAATGTTTTGTTATTTAACTCTCGATTAAGATTGTTTCCAGGAAAGCTAAAGTCTAAATGGTCCGGACCTTTCATAGTGAAGGAAGTCATGTCACATGGACCTGTGACACTTGAGGACCGCAGTACAAAAAGGACTTGGACTGTCAATGGAAGCAGACTTAAACCATATTTAGGTGGTGACTTTTAAAGGCTCACCACAGTGATACAACTTCAAGACGTTTGAGCTGCTATGCGTCCAGCTAATACGACGTAAAAGAAGCGCTTCTAGGAGGCAACCTAGTCAGGTGTGTTCTTAATTCTTTTGCTTATACTTTTTATAAATACGTAGGCATATATATATTTTCTAAAAATAGTGAATATAGGATAGAACATAGGATATACATATATATTTAACATAATATATCTTATCTTAAAAAGAAAAAAAGAGCTCATTAACTCGCCCAGGCGAGTGAAGCTAGGCCAAATTGGCCGCCTAGGCGAGTGGACTCGTACAACACACACCCAGCCAGGTACTTAGTGAATTTTTTGCAATTTTCATCTTCACTTACTTTTCCCTTGGCTTTTCACTTCCTCATTTTTGTTCCTTGACCATTCAAAATCGCCCAAGCTACTGTCCTCTTCCATTTCTTTGCTTTCATTTCACTTTTGGACACCAAGTAAGTATCCTTTCATCCAAGGCTTTCTTATAATATTTCTATTTTGGTATGTTTGCATGATTGTGTTCAACAAGCCTTACTTTTTGCCTTCTTTTACCTCTAGGTTACAAAAATATAATTGATGATTCTACCACATTTTGAATGTTTTTGCTGTACATACGTGTAATTGGTCACTTCTTCTTCTTCTTTCTTTGAAAATTTTGGCATAAAGCATGTACCCAACTAACCATTTCAAAGTTCAAAGCTTAGTGCACATAAGGTGTTTGTTATTTTGCCACAATGAATTCAGCTTTCATAATGTTTATATATGGTTTCCAAAAACTTGTCCTAAATGTATTCACATGTCACATTGATCATAATTTAGGACACAACATGTAATGAAACCATCAATATGTGCATTTTGTGTGAAATACATAGCCTTTTGTTTTGACATAATGAAACACTTAGTTGGCCAAAGCCATGGTTTGTAAAAATTCCAGCACTTAGTTTTGTGTCTTAAAACATGATTGTATTGTAAATATCAAAGACACCATGTAGATTAAATCACATGATTTACCTTGTGCATTAAAAATAGAAGAATTTTGTGGAAAAATTGATGTCACAATGGCTTCCATGTTTTGAATTTGTCTTGCATTTTCTTTGTTAAAAGTGCTGAAAATGTTTTTGAGTGAATATTTCAGATGGCCCCAAAGAAACTCCAACATAAAAGAGCTAGAAATGAAGGGACTAGTGCACCCCCACAAGAGGACTTTATATATGATGAACAAAGGTTTAGGAGCAAAGAACACCAACTCCACTTTGAAGCCATACAAAACTGGTCCTTTCTCAAAGATAGACGAGTTCAACTATTCAATGAGGAATATACTGAATTTGCAGACGAACTCAATAGAAGAAAGTGGAGACCACTAGCCACTCCCTTACAAAAGTTTGATCCCGAGATTGTTTTGGAGTTCTATGCCAACGCGTGGCCACTAGAGGGAGCCCTGTGTGACAAGAGGTTGTTTGTAAGAGGACAATGGATCCCCTATGACTCAAATGCTATCAACCAAATTCTAGGGAATCCACTTGTCCTCCCTGAAGGACACCTCTGCGAGTACATGGAGATGAGAAATGATTTTAATGAAGATGCCATGCAGCAACTTCTTTGCATTCCAGGTACTGATTTTGCTCGCGGTATCATAGGTAATAGGGTGAGGATAATGAGAAATAACATGACAACTATTACCCAGATATGGATGACCTTTGTGCTAAGCAACATCTTACCTAGTGACCACAACTCCGATCTACCCATGAGTAAGTGTCAACTGGTTTTTAGTATACTAACCCAGCTTAGCATAGATGTAGCTCAAATTATTTCAGACGCCATTCATCAATTTGTTATCTTAGAACCAACCAGGCATCCCCTAAACCCCGAGCGAGCAAATAAAGCTCTTGGATTCCCCGCTCTTATTACTGGGTTATGTCAGTTTTATGGAATCCAAGTCCACCCCTCTAAAAATATCCGCCCTCCTATTAACCGTGCTTTTATTGAGAAATATTGTTTAGCTAGACAGGTAGAGCAGCAGCCCGCTACTGAGCCAGCTTCTTTGGAGTCTATCTCGGCCCACATGTAGAGAATGGATCTTCAGATGCATACCTACATGCAACATATAGCGGACCAGCAAGCTGCCAACTTCAAAGGCCAGATGCAGCTAAATGAGAGTTTCTACAACTACACACTGCATCAGCACCAACAGGATCCAAACCCATTCCCATGGCCTACTCCGGAGCAGTTCAGAGCACATGTGGCATGGCCTGGGGACAGGGTTATTTTTCAGGAGGAGGTGGGGGGCTTCGCAGCCCAACAGGATCCTGCAGCTGAAGAACCTGTAGCAGAAGGTGGAGAGGCGGCAGATGATGTAGAGTAAGACTTGGCAGCATATTTGGCAGACCTTATCTGACGGATCTCCAAAAATTTGTGACACTCCTTTTAATTTATTTACCGCTTTCTTTATGTTTTTATATATACTTGCATACTTTGGTTTATGCACTTGCACTTTTATGGGTACTTTTTAGTATTATATGTTTTTGGATATGTGATTTGCCGTAATTGTGTTACTTTTTGTTGCATAATGTTGGAGCGGTGCATGTGCACAGTTAGATAATATTTTTGGAAATGTGCATTTTGATAAAGTTACTACACTTTTTGCATATAACATAAATTTGTAAATAAAATAGTAACTTAGGACAAATTTTTTTGATTTTCCTTGATATATGGTGTTTTGAAAAGAATTAACTGAAAATGATTTGAAACTTCTTTTTAGATCAGAACCACAAAAATGAAGTTTTTGTAGGAACCCTTGAGAAATGAAAAACAAGAATAAATGGTCTTTTCAGAAAAATCAAAATCAAGGTAAAAAAGTCTTTTTGCATGGAAATTGATAAATAACTTCAGAGGGAAACAAATGATTTGGTTGAAAACATGAAAACAGACCTTGAGCCCGAGCGAGTGTGTGCATCTAAACAGACATTATATACATAGAGACCTCACTGGTATAATCTATAGTAATTTTTGCATGAATTTCTAATTGTCTTAAGCATATGATTCATGGATAGGATTTAGGCCATCTTTCTTTTTGAATACATTATTAGCCACTGGCCAAAAAGCTATCCCAAATATATCAAATGATTTATCCTTTGAAAACCCCTTTGAGCCTAAACAGTAATATTTTCTTGGAACCCTAACCTAGAATAGGAATTTCATACCCTACCTAAGGTTAGGAGAGCAAAAGGGGAATATTTGTGATAGAAAATTCTTGTGGATAGTTATGATATGAAAAGAATGTTTGTAGTGGTTATATGGTAGCATGTGAAAAAGAAAAAGAAATGAAAAAGAAATAAGAGAAAAGAAAAAGAAAAGGAAATAAAATCCCTTGAAAAAGAAAAGTTGGGTGAAAATGATAAAAATAAGATGTCTTGGAAAAAAGAAAAAAAAAAGGAATAGGAAGTAAAAGTGAAAGATCTAAAATTGTCTATATTTCTAGCTTGCTCTCATAGTCCTAAGGTCTTTTGAATATCCAGAAAAACCAAGATTTCTTTCTAGCCAAAGCCCAGCCATAAAAGACCTAATGATCCATGATGAATATGTAGTGTGATTTGATAGGAAAGGAACTGCAAAATTTTCCTATAATATATCAGTGATGGATGTGAGAGTAAACACTTACCTTTGGGAGAATTAAACACTTTTTGAGAGGTTTTCCTCTGTTTGATATCAGTCAAATGTTTCCTCTGAGGTCTTTTTGAAAGGAAGTGTAAATTTGACTTTAAACCTCATTTTGATTTTTTGAAAAATCCATCAAATTGTTTTCTCAAAGTATCAAGGTTAACTACTTTTTGAAAAATCTGTTCTGATCAAAGATTAAGTTGATTCTTGTCAAAGCATGATATCTTCACCTTTGCTTGAGGACAAGCAAGATTCTAGGTTGGGGGGAGTTGATAAGTGCCATATTTCAGTGAGAATAGGATTCAAACATGACACTTATCCGTTATTTTAATTGAATTAATCACAAGATAACCCTAGAAACTTAGTTAAATGATGATTGTGTGAAGGTAAGTCATGCTTTTATGTTTCGAAAAGAGTTCGTCCAAGTAATTGATTCATTTTTGCTAGGTTTAAAGAGTTATGGAAGAAGCAAGATTGCGAAAGAAGGAGCATGGAGTAAATAAAGTAAAAGAAGAAGCATCAAACAGCAAAACAGGCCCATCAGACACCAAGGCCCAACAATTTCTTCAAATCTAAGTCTTTAACTCACCCAGGCCATCATTCAATGTGCATTTTGGTCGCCTGGGCGAGTCACAAGTTCCCATAAACCGCCCTAGCTCGCCCAGGCGTCTGATTATAGAGCATTTTGGTCGCCTGGGCGCCTCGAGCAGGCAGGAGCCCAATTCCTATATATATGGGACGAAATTGAAGAATAGAACATGCATAGGTAAAATCAATTAAAAAGGGATAAGTAAGACGAAATCCAATCCTACATTCACTTGACTTGTATCCGTTTATTTCATTTCCCGTAATTGTTTATTTGTTTTCCGTTATCTTTGTTTTACATTTTCTGCAAACAACAACAAATGAATCTTCGCCTTTTATCAATATATAACTACTAAACTGTTAATTTTAAATCAACCAACGTAAACCCAAATCCTTGTGGAGACGAACTTTTATAAATTCGAAACTTACAGCGATAACAACGGTACGCTTGCCGTGGTATAAAATCCCTAACAAGATTCTACCCAAAATTTTATAATATATTCTCCTATTTAACTTTTTGTTAAATTTTAAATGGGCATAAGAGTTTGTTTTCTATATTGTAGTCCTCCTTTTTAATTTAGAATTTTCCTAAAATACCAGTCACTTAGTATTAAAGATTGTAAATGAATGAGGTTTATGTTGTCTAAAGACCTGGGAATGTGAATCTCAAGCATATTGTAAGGACCTTGAGATCTGGCGCTGGTGGCGCCAGGAACGGCGCGGTTCGCGCCAAGTCTTTTGTTAGAAAACCCTGTGGAGGGTGCGGCGCTGATGGCGCCAGGGCTGGCACTGGTGGCGCCAGACCCACTGGATGGTGGCGCCAAGGGCGCCAGGATCACTGGAGGTTCACGCCTGGGGCGCCAGTTGTGGCGCTAGGGGCACCAGGATTCCCAGCTGGCGCGGGTGGCGCCAGTTGTGGCACTGATGGCGCCACATGTTCTGGAGGTTGGCGCTAAGAGCGCCAGGGTGGCGCTGATGGCGCCACAGCATTTGCAGCCGGCGCTGATGGCACGGTGTCCCACACTGATAGCGCGGGAAGGTCGGTGCTGGGTATATTTAAAGGAGGGTCGCGTTTTTGGAGGAGAGAAATGGTTTTCTTCTTCCTCAGAGCTTCCAGCAGCCATGGGAGAGCTTCCCAAGCTCCCATGACCTTGCTTGATGACCCTAAATGCTTCCTGAACCCTTTAATCTTCGTAGAAACCAAGTGAGAGCGAGAATCCTTCCTCCTTTTCACCAAAATCTCCATATTCTGAGGAACCTCCAGAGAGGTGGATGGAAGCTCGAGTTTGGCAAGGAACGGCGGTGGTTCAGCTGCACCAAGGCTAGGGAGAGTAGCCTAGAGGCTTCCTCATCAATTCTAAGGTAAGAGACTCGAGTTTCTCCAGTTGATGTTGGATTTGGGGGTTTTGGGTGAATAGTGACCCATCTGTGATAGGGCTAGAATTAGCTCTGGGTCCAGTTGGGAGATGTGTTTAGAATGATGAGAGGAGGAAGGATTAGCTTTCAATTTGTGTTTTGGTGACGGTTGGTTTTGGCTCTAGGTGAGGGCATGTGTGACTTGGACTGAGTCACTTGATCTGTGACATGCTAGAGCCTTTGTGATGGGCTTGAGGTGCCTGATAGGCCATGGAGACGGTGTTTGGTGAGATAGACCATCCAAGCCTTGAGAAACCCAGAGGATTTGGGTTGTTAAAGCTTTGAGCTCT
Organism: Glycine tomentella; assembly: GCA_007407185.1. Classification (NCBI taxonomy): domain Eukaryota; kingdom Viridiplantae; phylum Streptophyta; class Magnoliopsida; order Fabales; family Fabaceae; genus Glycine; species Glycine tomentella. The sequence continues at coordinate 7,648 of PYAF01002834.1, read as the reverse complement.
CTGAGATTGGCTTGTGGATGAGTCTAAAGGGACTCTGAGGCCATGGATGATTTGAGATAGACCACTGAGGGTCTATGGAAAGGCTTGTGATGGATGAGCCTGATGAACCTTAGAGTAGATGACTTAGGTTGATGGAAAGGACTGTGGTTCCTTTCCCAGAGGCAGTGGATGTCTGCTTGATGAGTTTATACATGTTTTGATGCTTGTATGGTCTGTGATTTATGTTTGTATGCCTTGGTAGGGCTGGACACCAAGGGTGTCAGAGGAGCAGACCATCAGTGGAGGCTAGAGCTGTGAGGCACGGCTAGCCAGGTAAGCTCATTGTTCTGGGGTTTTCCCCTTATTCTGGTTTGCCACCCAAATGGGTGATATATGTATATATGCATGTGTTCTGAGCCTGAGAGGCTGATGAACGGTGCTTTGAGTGAATCTCAGACCGTTCTAGAGATATG
>PYAF01002832.1:275159-285996 GCA_007407185.1 Glycine tomentella | reverse complement strand
GTGTCATTTTCAGCGGGTATATATAGGCCCAGGGGACCCAAACACGCCTGGCTTGGGCGTGTTTAAACACGCCTAGCCTGGGCGTGTTTAAACACGCCTAGCCAGGGCGTGTTGGGTGACCCCATTTTGCTAAATAACTTCAAAATCGCCCCCTTTTGCTAAATAAATAATAAATTTGTATTATTTATAAAAATTAGCCAACAAACTTTGATTAAATATATAATTAAGCTAGTTAAAAGTATCTTATAAACTACTGCTATGTACTAAATAGTCTTAGCATACACACTAACCTCATCTCACTGTTTAAGTAAAAATGAAAGGGGGGGAAAATAGAAAGGATGACATATTCCATGTGTAGCCCCAATTAAAATACGCATTCAACAAAAAATGTACAGAACTGAACTTTAAAAGAGCATTAGATATATTGAACAAGGAAGCGAATAAGGTAAGACAGATCCAAGAACCCTCCAGGAATATAGTAATTGAAGTTGAAAGCAAATGAAGAAAACTTAGAAATGATACCAATAAATAGTTGTCAGTTTAAATCAGTATAACAGAAACCAATGTTTTTCCAACCTTCCTTATCATTCCAAAATGCTGCAGCATAGTTATTTAGAACAAACCTTCTAGTAAACTTTGAATAGATAAAAGAATAGTTCTGCAATCACAAGCTGAAGACCACTTCTGTAGAAACACATTTCTAGGACAATTATTAACTCCAAGATAATCTAGTTGATCGAACTATTAGTGCAGGGTTATACAGATTTCTTCCTATAATAATATACTATTATCGTTAAATCTATGTTTAATATAATACATCTTGATCTGATTCTAGACTCTGAATTCAAATGCTACACAATCTGCTATACATGTTTACATAATACATACACCATGGTAAAAGTAAAAGCTGAACCACAATGAAAACAACAAATTGTTTCACATACATTCTTCACAATCCTTGTTTATCACTACCAAAAAGAAGTCTATGAAACATTGATCTTTCTTGATGTATGTTTCATGTCATGCATTTCATGCTTGATTCTCCAAGTGAGTTTCTACCTTTATAAATTATACTACTAGATGACTATGCGCGCACACACTTCATATTTTATCTTTTTTCCTTATCCATCAATCTATTATAGCGTACCAATAATACTCTTCATCAAGCACATTTTCTCCTGCAACATAGCCCAAACTTAAACCATTTTACTTGAACCAATTCTTGATCCAATGCAACCAGTAAAGTTGGAGAGATTGTTGGAGGATTGGAGCTTAAAGTTTCCACACAGGGAATGAGTGGGGTTGAAAGCTACACAAAGAGTTATCCCTTCTTCGTGTTATAATTATTATCATCATTATTCTTCATGGTTGGAGAAAAAATTGAATCCATGACCCTTTTCATGTCAAACCTAGAACAGAAGCAAACTAAGAATGAATCACTCAAGCAAAAAAAAAAATAAAAATAAAATGGTTCCAAAAAAAAGAGGAAAAAAAGATAGAAACTCACATGGTCCATGAGAGCAATTCTTGGGCATTTATAAGGGCTTGTTGGAGACCCATTGAGGAATAAGGTACGGAATTCAGGTATGTTTCAAGCAAAACGAGGATGTCTTAGCTTTGATATGTACAATGTGATCAATTAGTAGGGACATGTTGCGGTAAGAAGAGGCAACTTGTTCTATTGCTTTCCTTGCCATGTCCGCATACTTTCTAGCCCTTTCCCTTATCTCTTATTTTTCTTGGCTTTCACCCATTATCTTCTCAATAGAATCCATAACATTTTCTCTGGTCACTTGAACCCGAGACTGATCTTGTTCTCCCAAGTGAACAACAGATTCAGCTCCCAAGTTTCTCATTGAAGAACTGCTCAGCAAACAGAGGAAAAGTTGCCAACGGCACGCCAGCACAAATCCCTTCAAGTGTGGAATTCCATCCACAATGTGTCACGAATGCTCCTATTGCTCTATGTGATAAGATCAACACCTGTGGCACCCAACCCTTGATCAAAAGCCCTCTCCCTTTCACCCTCTATTCAAACCCATCTTCCAATAGCCACTTCTCCATCTCCTCTCTTCCATATGCATCTCTAAGCACAAAAGTGACTGGTCTTTTTGTCGCTTCCAATCCTAACCTGAGCTCTATCAACTGCTCTGGCATTGCACGGTTTAGGCTACCAAGGCAGACATAAATCACTGACCTCGGAGGTCATGAATCAAGCAACATCACATACTCGCTCTCAAGATCACTTGAGTTTCTCTTACTTCTCATAGCCTTGTTGTTAGGATAAGACATGACGTGATTTTGTGAGTTGTGTTTCTTATTCCTCTTGCAATGGATGTCTTAAGGAGTACTTGTTTTCCAGGTCTCTTAGATGATTAACCTTTAAAACAGATGCTGCAGTATGGAATGAAACGTAAGGGAAAAAGGTTGCCAGTTGTCCACGTCAAGCCATGTAAGTTTGTGTATTTTAATGAAAGTTACCAATTTTACCTATTATTGATAAAATTATACTTAGTTTTTTTATAATTAAAATACTAATCATGGCATCTCTTAAATGTTAATTTAGAGTTTGAAAATTTAGAAGAAGCATGCGAATTTTGGAAGGAATATGATAAGAGAGCAGGTTTTGGAGTTAGAAAAAAATTAAAAAAATAAGTGAAAGAAAGATGGTTGTATAAATTTTAGTTATATATTAAAAAATAAGTAAATTATAATCATATTTTATGTGTTTTTTCTCAAATTTTACTAGATATTTTTTCCTTTTTGCACCTATAAAATATATTTTCATTGTTTAGCTCACATTAAACCTAGATCCCTCCTTCATAAACACCGTTTAATAATTTAACAAAAATTAAGAACATTATAGTCACATTACTTTTAATAAAATTTTATATCTAAAATATTCTCATCTTTTTCCTCTCAACCTGAAAAATATTTTAAGGCTCATGCTTCTTTTTTTTTTCATTATTGGACGTGAATCTAATTTTTTGTTGGACGTGAATCCACCTTGTTGGTACGCGGTGTTAATACCATTCCTTATTCTTCAATTTTTTAGTTCAATTTTTTTTCTATGATTGAATATGGTCCTTTGCTTCAAATTTTCGTGTTTTGCTCTTACATTTGTGTTTTTAACTTCTTTCTTTAAAATATTTTTTTTATGATAAGATGTTCAATATAATGTCTCAATCAAGAGCTGCAAGACACATCATAATGTTGAACTGAAAAGATTGAGTAATTCAGTTCAATTTATTTATTTATCGCTCGTCCAATTTCATCTGAGAAATTATACCTTGATGATGTAACAGAGACACAACTATTTAAACCACCCGACAAAATTAAATTGCTTTGACACATTGATTTTAATTTCAAAATCAGTTTTGTTGAATAGCCACCCATGATATGCTTCTTTAAATGGAGATTAATAATAATTCAAAAAGTAGACGGTAGGAGAAATGTTATTTTCATTTGGGAATAGAGACAAAATTATATTTCACTAGGAATTTAATTATTGGTCAATTATCTTTTCTTGTGTTCTTGAAAATTCTTTGCAACTAATTATTATTATAATAATAAATTGTCATTAATGTTTACAATGCAGAACTGAGTATAAAACAGGACAAAAAACATTGTCCCAAAAAGGGTTGAACAGTTCGAATGAATTGATTCATAATTAGCTTAACCTTTTTTTAAATAATGTATTCTTAATTACTTGAGTCACGTTGATTTGCTAGAAAAAAAATATAACTAATCACAATACTCTTGAAAATTTTGTCTGCTGACATTTTGAAGTGTCAAATCTCAAATATAGACCTCGTACACTGCTCCATAATAAAGGTAACAACAATAATAAAGGTAACAATTTCATATTAAGTTCATAAAAGGTTGTTCCAAAAAGTAGCAATATAGATCTTTTTACATAATCTTGTCATATAAAACCCAAAAAAAAAACCTTGTACAACTATATATCATCTTGTTTCTCAAAGTGTATATCAATTTCACATTGCAAAAAAGTATGACCCTTCACAAGCATGTCTATATCCAAAAGTGATCCAATAATTCTCAAAAAATAAATTAATAGTCAATCATGCATCATGCATCCTTGTCTTCCTTTTAGCTCTAAGTTTTTACTTTTTTTTAGGTCTTGCTCTTGTATCCTCTGTAGTGTTCACTCCTCCGCTTGAAGATTCAAAGAACACATGTGAATGTATTTGTGTTTGTTGAAATTGGAAACAAAAAAATTAGTTATGAAAATGTGAAGATGTTTGCTAAAATTTAATTAAAAGAAGATTAGTTTTACATAAAAATATATACCTGAGTGGTCACTCGCAAACTGGAATAGGAACAATGGAGAACTTCTGAACTGGAAGAGGAACAATGGAGAACTCGCAAACTGGAAGAGGAACAGTGAAGAACTCGCGAATGGTGAAGAGGAATGGAATGTGAACGTCGTGAGAGGAACAGAAACTCGCACCCCCTGTTCGCCTCCTGTACACTAGAGAATAACTCGTCAATAAGAGGGAGATGGATAATACTCGCAAATGGTGAAGAAGAATGAAACGTGAACTCTAAATTCTGAAACTAATAGAGAGATGATAATTTGGGTTTTACAATTAGAATGTTAGGGTAATTTCATCTGCTCACATATTCTAATTGACGTTAGTTAACGACATTAATATAGAGAGTAAAAGTAATGTGAAAGAAAGGATTATCGAGTGAAATTTGAACAAAACACAAGGGTTACGAGTATAATGTAGTCTTAAAAAATAGTTATACAAAATAAATGTTTATCATGTGTATTTCGCATGCTAAAGTAACATTTAATTTGATTTAGAATTTAATTAAAATATATTAATAATATAAAAATCCTTTTATACTGGTATTCAATAAAAAATAATCTAGAAATTATTATTTTTGTTTTAAAAGAATTTTAGAATTATAGTTAAATGCATTATTTTATAATAATACTTGTATTTAAAGAATTTATTTCATTAAAAAGGCACTCCTGAAGAAAAAAACTTATACATTAAAAAGTTTTATTGCAAAAGACATAAAAATATTTAATTAACAAAAGACTTGTTTAAACATTTCTAAAAATATTTATGGATAACTAAAGAAATTTGAATTCTGATATAGAAAACATATTTTTTAATTATTATGATTTATTAAACATCCCGCTATCCATGATTCATAACTTCAAATATGAAAACTTTTCTCATGTCACTAAACTGAAAGCAAATAGCTCAACTCTCATCATATGTGAACATTGATTACCGAAAAAAAAAAGAAGGATAACTACTTTTTTTTTTTTAGGCAGAGGATAACCACTTCTAAGAATTAGAAAAAAAAAACCAGTTTTTTTAGATCAGAGGTATGTTCCACGGGATACCATCCAGATCAAGCAAGAACAACTACTTTTAAACTGTGTAATGAACTTTTAATACTTATGCGGAAAATATTAAAAGTAAAATGAAATTCACAAAAATATTAAAAATTCAGTACCAGCTAAATGAAAATGTCTAAAAGTGCCCCTATATTCAATAAATAAAATATCTTGCTAACATTGTAAGGCTTTGAAATAAAATCCAAAAATACTTGTCATAAAAATTATAAAAATAACATCATGAAATAGCGGGGAGTATATGGTGATAGGTAAGGAGTAGATTTAGTTTGACTTAGAGCAAGACTTGAACCAAATTTTGAATTTTTCAGTATGTATGTGCCTTTTGAGAAAGGGACTTTTGGTCATTGTTAAGAAGTTAAAGCATAGATTTTGTTTGTTAAATTGAAGTCTCCGAGAATGTCAAGAAGGAAGTTTCCTTTCATCCTTTAAGACTTGGAAACAGGGTGGCACACATACTCATTGTTTCAACTAAGAACATCTAATAATATTGATGAATGGAGATATAAGGTTAATTGGGTGGTTAAGGAAGAAGAGAAGGAGGAAAAGATGGCTGGTCCAATCCCTCTTGCTAACAAAAATTAACAATTAATATTTGTTGATTACAAAAAATTGATGATGGAGTTTGGACTATTTTGAAACTAAACTTCTTGTGAATGAGTGCAAACTAAACAGATTACATAATACATTAAACTAGAACTCCAGGTGTGAAGTATATTAATAGTTTTAAAATAAATCAAGATTCCTTATTTAAGTGTTAATAACCAACCAAATTTCCCATTTTTATTTCTTGTTCAAGAGAAAATAACTTGCCAACTTTAATTTATCAGTCGTGAGCAATCTTGGTTTCTCAGATGAAGATTTTGGAATACTGAGAGAAAAAACTTCCTGAATTTGAATCCTACCATTTAAATTTTCAGTTTAAGAAGAGCTGGAAAGAAGTAAGCCTCAAGTTATGTTGTATGCACTGAGAGAGCTATTGGAGTTATCAAATTTACAGAAGCCAACACCTCTAGAATTGCTGTTTTCACGTTCCCCTTTCTAAAGTGTAAAACAGACTCAAAAGTTTACCACAATAAAATATTTAAAGTATGCATTTTACCAAGTTTTTCCATGTTCTATACTAATTTGATAATATACCATACATTATACCAAGGTTGGTTGGGGCACTCCATGTTCTGGGGTTATTAATTAGTGAGATTTGGGATGGGAGATTGGTTATGGAGTTGGGAAAATAGAGGGAATGAATCAAATAAGTAGGGCTTGAATCTGAAAATTATTATATATATAAAAGAGCGTAAGAGAAACAAATTAACTGCAAACATAACAACATTAAGAGGAAAAGGGATGATCTGAAACATAATTAAATTGTAAAGACTGCTGATACCCTAACTTCACTGGAATCACCACTAAAACAGACACTAGTTCGGCATCTTCACTAAACACTAGATAATTTAATATCATATATATGGCATTCTCTTCCAAGTGCTATGGTCTCTGCTAGCAGTGTCACCATTTGTAGGAAAGCGACATCAAGATAACTGTATGTTTTCTTGCATATTTCATGGCCTGCAGCAAACATGAATTTAATGTAAATGTTAGAAAATTAATTGCACATTCTCTAAGATTTTAGCAGTAAAACAGTGACATTGTAAAACGTCATGGGAAATCCTAATTATTTTTACTCTAAAAATTCTGTTTTTCTTATATTCCATTTAAATGACCTTTGATTCTTGTGAGTAAGCAAGACATCAAATATTTAGCTAAGCAACACCAAAGCTCATCTTCCCATGCAATCTCGTGTATCATTTAATTTAAAAATTAGAAACAAGTATTATCAGCAAATTAACACGATTTGCCACACACTAAGCATTCTGCACATAATTCAAGATGAATAAGAAGAATATAATGGTGCAAGGGATTGGAGAACAATGCATACCGTGATTTTCTTGTCTGCTACTGTTGGTCATCTTCACTTGGTTTCCCAATGATGTCACTAGGAAGCAGTAGACTCTCTCTGTACATAGCAGACATTAGATTGAAACAACACGAATCTCCACCTCCACCATATGTGAGAAACTCAAGGAGTTCTCCTTTGTGATTACGTTTCTCTAATCTTCTTCCGGTATTTGATCCCAAAATTTGACCATCTTTAGTGATGTATATGGGGCAAAAGTGATCATTAGGAAATTCATGAATAGGTATAACCATGTACTTAGTCCAAGATGACTGCACTTTATATTCCTTCATCATCCATATTTCGGCAGTTGCACAGCCTTGGACCGAGCAGCACACACTGAGACATCCTCCCATGACCCCAAAACTATGAACTTTATATTTTTCCACAGTGAAATGATCAAAGAGAGGAATAATATCTGATAAACTCCTTTGTATCAGATCAAAGGCAATTATGACAGGAACATATTCATCCTCGGTCAAAACCAGCCAATGAAGAGCATCATTGAAAAATGACCCAGCTATGAATTTGTTGCTAATGTAATCGTATGGAAAACAAACATCCTTACATGTAAAAGACGAAGCAGATTCAAAAGACAAAACTCGGATATCAATACTGCACTCATCATCATTTTCAGACTCTTTAAAAGCAATTAGAACTAAACAGTGGTTATTTGTTGATGTGTCATACCCAAAACCATAGCTATATAGGTGAAGGGTGGTGAATTCAACTTCAAAACATGTTAATCGTTGGTGGACACCAATTGATGGATTCCAAAGAATAAGATTTTGCTGAAACTCGAAGTATAAAAGTAGTATCCCTCGGTATGAACCCAAAATCATATATTTATCATTATGATGATGAGCATCACCGTGTGGGGGTGATGGAGGAGTGAAAAGGAAATTCAGTTCAGCGGAATTTAGGGAAAGAGGTGCGTCTACATCAATGGAATTAACAAGAAGACCCTGTGATTTGAAAACAAGTCGATGAGAGGGTGCGGCAGCAAGGTCATAATGGGAAATGCGAAATTTGGGATCGGAAATAAGAAAATGCCATTTCTTACAGACACGCTTGCATTGCAAAACAGATTTCACCGGCAACCTGAGGAAAATTTCGCTGGTCAAGTCCAGAGGGAGAGTATCCATGCTGTTCGTCTTTCGCTACACCTTTGATGATGTCAACTTATTTAACAGCGGCGAAACTTGGCTCGGCCATCTTTTCTTTTTCACAATTGTTATCTTTTCAAATATACTATAATGGTTATCTTATTTTATCTTCTGTTTGATGGATTTTTAGAGATTTTATAATTAAATAAAGTTTTGATTTAAATTTAAAATATTTTTAATTTAAGTCTTTTATTTTAAAAAACAATTAAAATTAATTATTTTTATTCTCAAGAAAAAATAATTGTTCTCATATATATTCTTTCTATGTATATATATATAATCAATCTCAATCATTAGAATAAAGTAGAAGATTTAATTAGAATAAAAATATTTATTTAAATTAAAACTTCACATAACTAATAAATCTTTAAAAATATTAAAAAAAAACAAATCTTTTTAAAAAATTAATTATCATGTTTTTTAATATCTCAAATTTATTATCATTATATTGTCATCATGATTGTTGTGGCTAATGCCTGATGATGAGTTTGAGAAATTTTAGGATATGATAAAATCATAACAACTTATCATACAAAAAATCTGAGAGAGAAAATAAAAGGGGTAAAAAAAACTTGAAATTTCAAAAAAAAAAAAAAAGATGAATTGAAAAACAACGAATGATATACAATAGAAAGAAATAAGATAAAGAGAATAAAATATTAAGTAATCTAGCATAAAGAAAAGAGCACATAAAGAGCTGTAAGAAAAATATATAAACTCAAAAGTTGAAAAGATAAAAACATTATTAACTAAAAATTGCAATACAGTTACAGAGAACAAACTCACTGAAAAAGAACACCAGGCCGTCACAGATGCAAAGGAGACATAACTGCAACAACCTAATACCTGATCAAACCCATTACACATCCATAATTAAAAAATGAGTTTTAATATAGCTATAGAGAGAAATGCTAAATAAACATTTTCTAGCACATTTTATTATTAATTAAAATTTATTAATTAATTTTTTTTTTGTGAATTTCACTTTATATTTAACGAATCTCACTTAAGTTATATATTTTTAATAAATTTTAACTAATAATAGATTGTGTCATAAAAAATCAGTTGAAAAAAAGTGGGCTGCCATGCTAACACTCTTTATTGAGATTATGGATTTTTTTTACTTAATTATTAATTTGGTTTCGAAATTATTTTAAATTGTTAAAGGATTTAATTTAATTCTTAAAAAATGAATCAATTTGGTTTTTTCCATCAAATTAGAGATGACCATATTAAGGTAAAAAAAATTGGGGATTTCATTTGCAAACGCCACTGTATTTTTTTTTCTTTTTCAAAGAAAGACATCATGTTTTGTGTGCTAATTGGAGAGAGTTTGATAAAAGGAAGGAAAATAAAAGAAGAAAAATAAAATGACAGTTTTTAACTGCTACTATATGCAAATGAAACTCCCGTAATTTTATCTTAATGTCATCACTGTTAAAAAAAATAAAACATCAAAATAAAATTTTTAATAATTTAGGACCAAATGAAATAATTTAAAATAATTTAAAGATCAAATTGATAATTAGACAATTTTTTTTTTAATGATAAGAGATAACCCACATATTAATGAGAGCTTCTCAAATGCCCAACTTAACTAGGGTTGCGATATTTGTTTGTTTCCCTTTCAAGGGTTCTCGTCACAGTGAACAGAACGAAAGACAGGTATTTAATGTAAGCAATAATCTATAATTTCATGTTCAATAACAATTACATCAAGAACATGAAAATGGATCTTTAGAATTCATGAGTTTCACATAAACATACCTTTGTCCATAATTGCGGAAGACCTTTACTGGTAGAATACTTTCGTAGAGTCTTTGGGGAAGATCCTTTAATGGCAGAATACTTTCTCAGAGTCTTGACCCTTTCTTTCTTGTATCTTCTTGATAGGGATTGGATACAACTCTCATGGGCAGACAATGATGGTATTTAGTTTTGTAAGAATCTCTGTTATATGAAAACTAAACCATTACGTTTAATATAACTGCACCTATCAACAGTTATCTTTTAATATAACTGCATATCTTAACAAATATCTTAACAGCTATCCTTTTAATACGTTTAAGATAATTATTTTATTAACAATTATCCTTTAATAACTTCCCTTTGTAACAAATTATCTTTATGCCATTTATTCATTAAATCAAATAACATTTATTTAAATGAGCCACACCTATAAATCTTACATTCTCCCACTTGGCTCATGTCATAAATTTCATTTCATGATTTAATGAAAACAATTATAATGCGCATTCATAGGGCTAAAGTTTTCATACATTGGCATCATCATAAATCATGATCAGAAATAAAACC
>PYAF01002832.1:243605-275059 GCA_007407185.1 Glycine tomentella | reverse complement strand
AACTTGAAATGAACATACAATTTGGAATTAAATCACTCATACAAATTTGGTCACTTTGGTGACTAACAAATTTACCATACTTTAATTCCAAGATTGCAATATTTCATAAAATACAAAATATGTTAAAATCATAAGATTTTAACAACATTCAAACACATTCTAACATCATAATTAATTTTCAGTATCAACAAAATATACATTCATTCGATCACAACACTTCAATGCATATACATTTTATCAAATACAACTTTAAATAAGCATTGGTACAATTTTGAATATGGAGAGCAATAAAGGGATCAATCATTATTATTTATTTTTCATCACTAACATTAATGTGTCTTTGTCTTGTAGTGATAGGAAAAAAAAATTGCATTTATATATATATATATATATATATATATATATATGTTGAACTGAAAACACCATCAGGAATTTATCGTGATATCCATTGGAACGTATGATATACCAAGTGAGAAATAACAATTTTGTGATATTATTCTATCAATATTATTTGATCAATAATATTCGCAACAAGCAGAAAATTAAGATTCAAAATCTACCACAATACTTTATTGTTGCATCAACAAAAACTTAGTAATGGAAAATCACAAATTCTTAAACCATGCTCTGATACCACATGTAAGCAATAATCTATAATTTCATGTTCAATAACAATTACATCAAGAACATGAAAATGGATCTTTAGAATTCATGAGTTTCACAAAACATACCTTTGTCCATAATTGCGGAAGACCTTTACTGGTAGAATGCTTTCGTAGAGTCTTTGGGGAAGATCCTTTAATGGCAAAATACTTTCTCAGAGTCTTGACCCTTTATTTCTTGTATCTTCTTGATAGGGATTGGATACAACTCTCATGGGCAAACAATGATGGTATTTAGTTTTCTAAAAATCTCTGTTATATGAAAACTAAACCACTACGTTTAATATAATTGCACCTATCAACAGTTATCTTTTAATATAACTGCATATCTTAACAGTTATCCTTTTAATACGTTTAAGATAATTATTTTATTCACAATTATCCTTTAATAACTTCCCTTTGTAACCAATTATCTTTATGCCATTTATTCATTAAATCAAATAACATTTATTTAAATGAGCCACACCTATAAATCTTACATTTAACAATTTATCTATTATATCTATTATCTTTTTTAGAGAATTATTATCTATTATATTATCCACCTAGCTATTATCATTATCATATGTATTCAAATTCAACTCTGTTATATTAAGTTAAGAAAAATTGCAAAATTAAATCATTGAAACTTAAATGAATCTTGATTTTATAGATATGGTAATTTTTTCTCGTTGAAATGCTACTAAATCTTTTTATTTTTATTTATTTTTTCAATTCATAAAAATGTATTATTACAGTGATTTAGGTGATTAGGATCATTATGATTTTTATATTTTGAACATTAAATTAATAACACAAATAGACATGACAACATGGCAGGACTGGGGCGGGTATTGTATTCCTCATCCTCGCCCCCGCCTTTAAAACCCGTCCCCGCCCTCGCCCCCATTCCCTGTCAGGTTTTAAAACTTAAACCCATCCCCGCCCTCGTCGGAGTCGGGTTTTTCCCACCCCGCCCCTACTATTGATTAAAAAAAAATTAATGTGGCTTTTTTTTGAAAAAATCGAACAAAAAAAGTTAATTAGGTAACAAAAAAAATTAATAACAAACCAACATTCAAAATATGATATCATAATTTAAAAATTACAAAACAAAGTCAATCAATTTAATTAAAATCATTATGGACATGCATATTAAATCAGAAAATCCCCTATTAAATTTCTAAACAAAATGTTACAAGATCAACCAAAATCAGAATCCACATCAGAAAGTTTCTCCAACATATCCTGGATCTAGCCTTTTAACCTTAGACTTCACAATTCCAAAACAGACTTCATTCCCACACCATTGCAAGACAACATTCATAATATTGAAACTAAAATATTTGCAAAATTATGACAGGATTAGTAATCTATCATCTGAACATCGAGAGTGTAATGAAAGGAAAGCATCAAATCAACCAAATTATGAAGACCTTTAACAAACGAACAAACAACACATATAATTATGAGTCTATCATTTGATCAACAAACAAATGAGTAACAACTAAGAACTACAATTCACATGGAGTAAATGATCATTGCTCCACATTAGTAACACCAGCATCCACCATTTCACCTTCATAAAAGAAAAAGAACAATTAGAACAAAAGATTATATTATATAATATCGAAAATGGAAATTCAAAACATTATTTACCTTCATCATCTGAAATTGTTTCATTCATTAAAGTAGCACAATCAGCAACAACTTTATAGCTTGCAGACCCTATAAAAGTACATTACAATTATTATTTTGTTGAATAAACACAAATATCAATTAACAATTTATAGGTATAAAATTTTACCAGTATTTTCAGCACTCCACAACCAGCTTCTAGCACACATTAAAGCCTCTAAAGTAGTCCATTGAAGTTGACTACGATGTGGGCTTAATATTTGACCACTGGTGCTTAATGCGGATTCTGAAGCTATGGTAGATACCAGAATAGCTAATATATCCTTAGCAATTGCTTGAAGTGTTGGGTACTTGACACCATTAATTTTCCACCACATCAAAATATCAAAGTCAACAGCTCTTGGTAAAACATCTTCTTCTAAATAGTGGTCCAACTCTGATTTAACATAAGAACTTCTAGCCCTTTTTTCCTCATAATAAATCTATCATACTCAGATAATGCATCACCAACAACTTCATTACCAGTAACATCTACAACATTACTACCAAAAGAGTCCTTGTTCATTTTCATTTGGTAATCAGAAACTAAGTCATAACATAATTGTTGAATGCACCTCACTTGATTAAAAGAGTCATGTTCATACAATTTTTCATAATAATACTCAAGCAACTCCATCTTGTACCTAGGATCTAAAACAGTGGCAACTCCCATCACATTATGAATCACACCACAATATTTATCAAATTTTATCATCATATTTTGTGCCATTTGTTGAATCATTGGGTTAGGAGAAGTAATCCATTGTTTGATTGCCAACTTAATCTCACATATATTTGGGAAATACAAATTAGCAGTTGGATGTTTAGTAGAAGAAAATAGTTCAGTGATAGTATTGAACAACTTCAATCTCCCACACACATCCTTTGCAAACTGCCATTGTAAAGTACTTGGCAAACAAGTATATTGACACTCTTGTTGCTTTAATCTACAAAATACATCCTCATATCCTATGGCAATTTCAAGCATTTTGTAAGTTGAGTTCCACTTAGTTGGACAATCAAAGTGCACATTAAAACTAAAAGTGTTTGAACAAATGTCAAGATAATGAAACAAACAAAAGACATTCTATGGCTAATTAGCAGTGATTGCATTTCCAGGCCACTGATCCTTCATCTAAGTATCAAGACTAATTACAAATGAAATAATAATATCATCGAGCAAAAATTCCATTATTGGTCAAAGTGAAATTTCTTATCTAAAAAGAAGATAACTTAGATAAAGTCTACAATAGAAAAACTTAATGCCAAAATGCAAATATTTAGTTTCACATCAAAATATTAACTCACCAAAATTTACAGTGATTACCCTGGCCGATGCAGTTACCAAGCCAAACACAATGATGATTTTCTTAGTTATACACTTGTCACAATCATGACAATGCTTTGCTCGTGGAGGCTGCATAATGGCATCCAACAAAATAATTTATCATCAAAATCAAGAAGTCAAGAAGTTAAATTATTATAAACCAAAAGAGAGGTATAATTTAAATTATAGGAAGTTAAATTTTTAAAAAAATAAAGCATATATTCCAATCATGCCCAAAGTCCACATAAATCTGGTATGGAGTGTCCAAATGATTGGGTGTAGACATCGTGCTTTCTCAGAAGATTAATCAGCTTTATGTTCAGTTAGACTTTCTTTTCAGAGAAAGAAAATTCAAAAGATGGAAGCATGTTATATGGCATGTCATCTGCTGGTGCCTACGAAACATTAGGAATGCTATAGTTTTTTGGGAACAATATTTTGATGGGGTCAAGCTATTGGAAGATATCAAGATCATCTCTTGACAGAGATTCTTATATAAGAGAAGAGCTAAATCAATTATCTTTTTCTCTTCTTGGTGTCCTAATCCCTTATCATGCTTTAATTCAGAAAGTAAAAATCTGATAGGAGACTTGTTTTGAGACCCTTAAGCCAATCCTATGTATAGTGTATATAACTCGTTTTGTGAATGTATTAATGTGGTTGTACACCTTGTACAGATCTACTTAATATAGATAATACAATACTTTTTCCTTTTAAAAAAAAAGGTTAGCTCAACAATAAATACACCTTCACTTATCTATTCTAGCAACAATTAAAATAAGGAATTTCCCCAAAATAAATATCTATTGACCTCTTATCAATTAAAATGATCAACATTCATAAGTGGATTTTCAATTTCAAAAGAGGAGTTTTTTTTTGCATGTTTTGTTTTCATATTTGTTGGTCTTTGTCTAACAGAGGATGTAACTTTTATTTATCTGAATATGACACCCGCTACATGCTTAGTCTCTTCTAGGAACGTAAAAAGAAACTTGTGTCCTTTTGCAAATCAACACATGAGGAAAATATGTTAACATAAACAGAACTAACTACTCCGAGAAAATGAAAGCGATTTTTCTTTTGGTTTGACAGGGAAACTAAAATATTTTGAAAATTTATTATATAAAATTGGTAATCATATAGTTTAAAAGAGAAAATAGCTTGCATGCATGAAGAAAAAAATAAAAAGCTAATATACAACAAAAATAATTTTAGTTATTATATATAAAAATGAAATTTATATGCAATTAATGTAGTTTTCTGTTCAGGGGAGATCAAATTCTATCTTTCTTTTTTTTTCTTTATTTTAATCAAGTGAGAGCTATTTTTCATTTTCAACACCATGTAAGGACTTTTCTAAAAGAACTAAAGCTACTATTTCTTTTTCTTGCTTATGGAAGCTCGATGTTTTGACTTCACTAAAAGAATTAAAGCTACTTGTTCTTCTTCGCAGAATTTTTCTCAGGACAAATCAATACTCAACTAGGGATTAATCCTTCAATTCAATATTTTGTCTAACAGAGGATGGCTATTCCAAGCAGCCACCCTGATCAAGTTGCTGTCTTTTCAAGGCAAAAAGATAAGTTGGTACAGATATGGTGGGAAGATTGTATTGAATGGCAAATTATACAAATCTTTCAAATATTTAGTCTTAGAGTTTTAAACTTCACCCCACTGTGACTCATGTTTGATTTGTCTATATCAAACCCGTCTTAGATAAAGACTAAGTATCATAAAACCAACAAAAATCTTAACAAATCTGCCGCTTCTTACTGGTTTAGTTATTCCAACAATCTCTAAAATAAAAAGTCACGATGCTCAACAAGGTACTATTGAATATACAATTAGCATATTTCATAAGCAAAAGAAGAGTGAAATAGAATTTATACAGAAACAGGGCAACCATCCCTGTTCCAAAATAAACAAGATTTGACCTATAAAATAACACCATTTAACAATAATATGCATACTGCTTGAGGAGACACAAATGAATCTAAAGTCACATGACTACCTAAACTGATGGACTGGGTTAAACTATAAGGCAATTTCATTGTAAATAACTGGCAAGCGATTTCATTCAAAAAGAGTTAAAGATGGACTATGTGTACGACTACATGTTTCATCTCCTGAATTCATATGCTAAACTCTTAAGATACAAACCCTCTATAAGTGCTAATGCTACTGAAATATGTGTGGAGTCAATGGTTTGTGGAGCAGAAGGAAACACGAAAAACGAAAGAAAATCCCACTTATTATCACACTTTAACAGTTATCCTATGACAAATCCCAGTCCTGATTTCATCATGAATAGCAAGGAAACACGAAAGAAACACAAAATCTCTATAATAGAGTATGTGGAAACTGAAAATTAGAGGGGACCCTAATCTAAGGCAGGGAAAGTCTCTAGGTTCAAAGAATACTTATAGAAAGAGGTAGAAGGATGTTGTTGCTTCATACCAGAATCAATCTGAAAACGAGAAGCTGTGAGGTCATCAACAATGATGCGTGACAGCGGTGTGGGACGGTGGGTGCAGGACGACAGTGCCGCTGGTGCGTGACTGCGTGAGTGGTTAGAGAGAAGATACAAGAAGGAGGAGAAATCTGAAATGAGAAGTGACTCAAGTGAGGGCTAGGGTTTCTTCTTAATTCATATATATATATATATATACACAAAGTCATTTTTGTAATTTACTCTAGGGGTAGGGCGGGGGCGGGGGCGGGGGCGGGGCGGGTATCCTCATTACCAAACCCACCCTCGCCCTCGAATTTATAAAGCGGGGAAAACCCAAACCCAAACCTGAACCCAGTCAACTCGATTTTTCACCATTGACATCGGGGTGGGTGCCCACGGGTCTGGGCCCCATTGCCATGCCTAAACACAAATACATGATTCATTCAAATTAATTGATAATTGTGATCTTTTTTTTTTGGTGGCCTATGATGGTCATAGGTGGGATGACACTGATGGTCATAACAATATTGATAATAAGTTTGAGATATATTAAGACGTGATAAATTAGATATTTGATCCAAAAATTTCACCATCTTTAATAATGCATATCGAAGAAAAATGATCACTAGGTCTGCCATTAGTAGGCATAACAATAGACTTAGTCCAAGATGACTGCACTTTATATTTTTTTCATCACCCATATCTCAATTGTTTTATCAAAGTCTTGGGCCGAGCAACACACAGAGGCAGACTTCTACTACCCTCAAGCTATAAACATCATATTTTTCCAACAGAGGAGTCTCTAGTAAATGATCAAACAAGGGGATCTTTGATAAACTCTGCTTCAAATCAAAGGCAATAATTGCATGAACCTTTCTCTTGGTGGAGAAAAACAACCAATGAAAAGCCCCATTGAGGAGTGACCCAATGCTGTAAGTTTTATCACCATTCCTGTAATGAGCATTCAGGAGTGAGCGAGCATTGTGTTTTTTTATCCCCATTCCTGTAATGAGCATTCAAAAAATCTTTCTTCCAGGAATGAGTGTTGAAGGAGCAAATACGGATTTGGTGTTTGAGTTCTTTAACGAGAACTAACAAGTAGTCATATGTTGATTTGCCATACCCAAAACCATATAAAGCTTGATGGTTTTATCTGATATTTGTTTAATACTTGTTTGTGAACACCAATGAATGGATTCTATAAAAGGAAATCTTTGATCTTTGATTCCACTGTAGTACAAAAGTATGAGCCCGTTGCATGAACCCAAGAAATTAAAGCATGTTTATGTTTGTCATGGAAACTAGCATAATAGGGATATTGGCAACAACATGGGGGTGATGGAGGGGGGGGGGAGAAGTAAACACACTGGATGGTCATCCTGTTTAATAATAATAAAATTGTTTCCTTTTTGTATTTGTAAGTTCTCATGACAATGAGAGGCTAAACCACCAATTGTTCGGAACTCAGCAACCAAACACTCTTAATGTAATGATTCTCACTATCTATTTAATGTTATTTTGATATTATTGTTCCTTTTCTAAGTTATTGTCATGTTTGTGTCCTGATCATCCATGTACATGTAGTGTTATAGGGTTTATGCATTGGGAAATGTTTACATCCTAAGAACTTGAAAAGAACATCTAGGTAATCCATATCTAGATATAGAATGATATTATTTAGCTTAAGTATGCATCTTTACTCTTAATATTTGATATAGCTCTTAAGGGATTAGGAGTAAAATTAGGTAATTTAGGCTCTTTCACATAAGGAATCATGGTTTGGGTAGGTTAGCGGATGAAGGTAATACTTGAAATAATGTTAAATAGTGAAACATCTCAAATATTGCATCAAGAGTAATTTCGGTAAGCCACCCCCAACATGTTTCGTATTCTGCATCAACCGAAAAATCATCCCACGTGTTTGCGTTCTATGTCTTTAATGTGTTCTTCTTAATTATCTTTATTTATTTTGAATTTTATGTTTTCGCATTAGCATTAGATAAATATCATATTTAATTCATTGTCTGCTTAAAATCAGAAATATACAAATTTCGAGTACAGTCAATGTCTCTATTGACTCGATACTCGGACTTACCATTTTATTACTACTTGGAAAAATTGGTATGCTTTCCAAGGAGTTAATATCTATCTCGCCTATCAAGGATTGGATGATGATGCTTTAGAGAAGATTTCAGAGCCAAGCACAACAAATGAAGCATGGGAGAAGCTACAAATCTCTTACAAGGATGTTGAACCAATCAAGAAGGTACGTCTCCAAACTCTAAGAAGTGAGTTCAAAACTTTACACATGAAAGATGTCAAAAGTATCTCTGATTATTTTTCTAGAGTCTTGATAATGACTAATCAATTAAAAAGAAATGGTAAAAAGATAGATGATGTAAAAATTATGAAGATTTTGAGATCTTTAGATTCAAAATTTGATCATATTGTCACTATCATAGATGAAACAAAAGATTTAGAAGATATGACAATAGAGCAACTCTTGGACTCTTTACAAGCCTATGAGGAGAAGCAAAAGAAGAAGCAAGGGGTTGGTGAACAACTACTTCAGTCACAACTCAACTCCAAAGAAAAAGAAGAAGGTTTTGGCAACACAAGAGGACAAAGAGGATATCGTGGTCAAGGAAAATGTCATAGACGTGGAAGAGTAAGCTTCAACAATAACTACGCCAATGAAAATCGAAGAGAGAGCTCAACAAGAGGTTGTGGAAGAGGTAGCTCCCAACCAAGGCATGACAAGTCTCGAATCAAGTGCTACAACTGTCAAAGGTTTGGTCATTATGCTTTTGAGTGCAGAGTTCCTACAAGAAGGATTGAGGAAAAGGCAAACTATGTGGAAGATACGAGTCACGAAGATGGCACTCTATTGATGGTACACAACGACACCGTAGGAGAACAAGAAAATACATGGTATAAACTCAGGGGCAAGCAATCACATGTGTGGAAGAGAGAAATGTCTGTGAAACTTGACAAGTCAGTGAATGGAAATGTCTCATTCGAAGATGAATCAAAGACACTGGTGAAAGGCAAGGGTAAAATTCTTATCTGATTAAAAGGCGGTAGGCACGAAATCATTTCTAATGTTTACTATGTGCCCAATATGAAGAATAATATTTTGAGTTGGGGCAACTCTTAGAGAAAGGGTATGATGTTCACTTAAAGAACAATACTCTTTCTTTAAGAGACAATCAAAATAACTTGATGATTGCCAAAGTGTCTATGTCAAGAAATAAAATGTTTTTGCTAAACATCCAACACGACATTGCAAAGTGCCTCAAGGCCTGCTACAAGGATGCATCTTGGCTATGGCATCTGCGATTCAGACACCTCAACTTTGGGTGCTCTTTAATTGCTATATAAGAAGGAAATGGTGAGAGGATTTCCTTCCATCAGTCGACAAGATCAACTATGTGAAGGGTGCTTACATGGAAAGCAATGGCGAAAGAGCTTTCCGAAGGAGGCTTCATCAAGAGTCAACAAGCTGCTCGATCTCATACATACAGATGTTTGTGGACCATTGAAGCCAAGCTCACTTGATAAGAGTAACTACTTTCTTCTCTTCATAGATGGTATATTTCCTTAAGCAAAAATTGGAGGTGTTTGGTGTAACGACCTACAATTTTTCTAGATATTGTATTTTTATTAGGGTTAAATTTTTAAGAATTGTTAGATAATAATTTTTTTTTACTATTACTATTTTTTTACTGAACGGATCCTAGTATAAATTCTAAAACGTATAAATTATAAAAGTTGTTAAACTGATATATATATATATATATTATAAGTAGCCGCAGTTCTTGTTACAAAAGTCATTAACAAGTACAAGATTTTCCATACACTAGCCTAATTCATATATTTATATATATTTACATATATATATATATATATATCATATTTTATTACATCTTCCTTCTATGTTACATCGTCAACATCAGAGTACTCTAACTACTATTATTTATTTGTAAATTCCACAACTCATATATATATATATATATATATATATATATATATATTACATATTTCCTCCAGTGCTATCCTCTTCACTAATCACGATTATGGGATCCGTGATCAGGTTAGGAACAAAATTTCTCAGTAGGCAAAACTAAACCACCAAACAAGTTAGTACGTCAGTAAATCATCAATATAACCAAATAAGTCCATATAAGAAATTATGCAACTTTATGAATGCATGAAATAAATTTTCCCAAGGTGCACATGGCCTCTATATATCGTACTATATGTAGCTATATCTCATACTGGATGTAGATGTTGCGGTCGTTTTACGCAAACATGCATGATTTATTCCATGTAACTGCACCTGGTCACTACATATCATACTGTATGTAGTATCAATTACCATTTCTCAAATCTCGTAATGAATTTGGAAACCGGAACATATCATCACCATCATATGTACCAAAGTAGGGTTAGGCTACCATTCCTTATAAAATTATACCAGCTTAGGCATGATAATTGATTATCTTGAAGCCACAGAAAAAAATCATATTAGTAGTCTAACTAATAAACCATAATATATCTTTAATTTAATTTTTTTATGGGATGGCCGGGGTGCTATGGCTGGGATGTCAGGGTGTTATGGCCGGGTCCGAGGTGCTATGGCAGGGGTCTAGGGTGCTGTGGCCGGGGTCCAGGGTGTTGTGGCCGGGGTCCAGGGTGCTGTGGCCGAGGTCTAGTTCAAATTAATAAAAACAGTCCAAATCTCATCAAAATCACCTCCAAACATTACTAATACTTTAGCCTATAAATCATCACCTATTCTATGGATTAAATCAATATTTTCACATCTTAAAATACCCTCTAATAACATGAAATTCCAGCCTAAAATAGTAACTATAAATCTGTACATTTTAAACATGTAAATTAGTCCAAATAATTTCTTAACTAGAGATTGAAGCCTAGCCTACCTCCAAGTGAATTTTGATTCTTGAAGAGGAATGGAGTAAGGGTTGTCTTCCTTGGGAAAATACTCTAAGAAATAAGTTTTTGAAAAAGAAAATGGTTGATAGGTAAGGTGGTATAAGGATGACACGATTAAACAAGCAAAGGTGATAGAAAATAGAAAGCTTGGTTTCAAGGAGCAAGTGGTAGTATGCTAGGTTCTGGAGCTGAAATTTACATACAGAACTTTGTGAATGTCAAGGCTATTTATACTACTTTAATTGGTTCAGTTTTAAGGGTTTTAGTTGGCTTAAAACTAATTTTAGAACTTAGTTTAGTTAGATTTTAACTAAGTAATCATTTTATTAGAAGATATTTTAAGTACATGATGACTAAGCAAAAGCAAAGATTCCTTCATTTAATACCTTTGAAAATTATCTCTTGGTTCTACATAATTTTTTTTTGCCATGTGTATTTTATATTTCCTAGAAAGTTCTTAGGCTTGGCTAGAGATATTCACGTTATGAAGCAAATATATCCGCTGCACCAATTATTTAATATTTTAAAGAAATATTCCACACATTAATGACTATGTGGTTAAGTGGAAGGTTTAATACAAATAATAAATTTTATTGGTTCTACAGCTTCTACATGAATTTCTTTTAGATTGAAATAAGTTTTTATATTTTTGTAACCAATTATTATTATACCTCCATAATTTTAAAATGTATATATATATATATGTATATATATATATATATATAAATTTTTTGAGGATATTACATTTGGAGTCTTAAGAAGTGGACACGAGATCAAAGCCATGAGATCTGATAGAGGTGGAGAGTTTACTTCTAAAGAATTCCAAGAATTTTGTGATCATAATGGAATCCGATGGCCTTTAACCATTCCTAGAAGTCCGCAGCAAAATGGAGTAGTCGAAAGGAAGAATAAAACCATTCTCAACATGGCAAAAAACATGCTTAAGAGTAAGAAGATGCCAAAGGAGTTTAGGTTGAAGCCATGGCAACTGCTGTTTAACTTCTAAACTGTTCGCAAAAAAAACATGTGTGGGAAAAGACGCCGCAAGAAGCATGAAGTAGAAGAAAGCCTGGGATCTCTCCTCTCAAAGTGTTTGGAAGCATAGACTATGCGCATATCCATGATGAGAAGAGGTCAAAGCTTGACAAAAAAAGTGATAAGCTCATCTTCATCGGGTATGATTCTAATTCTAAAGACTATAAACTTTATAATCCGAATAATGAAAAGATAATCATTAGTCGTGTTGTGGAGTTCAATGAAGAAGAAGAATGGTATTGGGGTCTACAAGATGAAAACTACAACTTACTTCCCAACTTGATGGAGGATGAAGAAATGAAGCAACCAAGGATTGAGCAAGAAAGACAAGAGACTAATACTCCCTCAACTTCACCGACCACAAGTCAACAAGAAGAACCATTGTCAGCTGGAAATTCAAACGAAAGAGTACCACGCTTTAGGAGCTTGCAAGAACTTTATGACGTAACATAAAATCAAGATAATCTCACTTTGTTTTGTCTCTTTGTTGATTGTGAGCCAATGAGTTTTCAAGAAGTTGTCCAAAGCAAGAAGTGGAGAGGTGCAATGGATGAAGAAATCAAGGCGATTGAGAAGAATAAAACATGGGAGTTAACCTCACTTCCGAAAGGGCATAAGGCAATTGGTGTGAAATGGGTCTACAAAGCTAAAAAAATTGCCAAAGGAGAAGTTGAAATCTACAAGGCGTGATTGGTTGCAAAAAGGCTATAGTCAACGATCAAGAATCGATTATGCGAGGTATTTGCTCTCGTTGCTCGCTTGGAAACTATTGAATTGATTATTTCTTTGGCAGCTCAAAACAAGTGGAGCATACACCAAATGGATGTAAAGTCAACATTTTTGAATGAATTACTTGAAGAAGAAGTATACATCAAGCAACCAGCAGGGTATAAGGTCAAAGGACAAGAGGACAAAATATTGAAAATAAAGAAGACGCTTTATGGGCTAAAACAAGCACCACGAGCTTGGAATAGTCGAATTGACAAGTACTTCCAAGAGAACGATTTTATCAAGTGTCCTCACGAACATGCATTATATGTCAGAATTAAAGATGAAGATATTCTAATTGTATGCTTCTATGTGGATGACCTAGTCTTCACTGGAAATAATCCAAGCATGTTTGAAGAGTTTAAGAAAGTGACGAATAAGGAGTTTGAGATGACTGGCATTGGACTGATGGCATACTACCTTGGCATTGAGATCAAGCAAAGTGAAGAAGGAATTTTCATCACCTAAGAAGGTTATGCAAGGGAGATGTTGAAGAAATTCAAGATGAAGGATTGCAACATCTTTCAACACCCCAATGGAATGTGGAGCCAAGCTATCCAAGTATGGTGATGGAGAAGAGATTAATAAACATCTTTCAAGAGCTTAGTAAGAAGTCTGCGCTACTTGACATGCACGAGGCCTGACATTCTCTTTATTGTTGGGTTTTTTAGTCGCTACATGGAGTCTCCAACTACCACGCATTTGAAAGTTGCAAAGAGAATTCTTTATTACATTAAAGGTACTATTGACTTTGGCTTGTTTTACTCACCATCTAATGACTATAAACTTGTTGGATATAGTGATAGAGATTGGGCTGGAGACATGAATGATAAAAAAAGCACCACCAATTTTGTGTTCTTCATGAGAGATACTGCTTTCACATGGATGTTGAAGAAACAACTTATTGTCACTCTGTCTACTTGTAAAACTGAGTATGTCGCTACTACATCATGTGTTTGCCATGCTATTTGGCTAAGGAATTTGTTGAAGGAGTTGAATATGCCACAAAAGGAACTAACCAATATTTATGCTGACAGCAAATATGCAATACCATTAGCAAAGAATCCAGTCTTCCATGACAGAAGCAAGCATATTGATACACGTTATCATTATATAAGGGAATACATCGCAAGAAAGGAGGTGCATATAAAGTATGTGAAGTCTCAAGAACAAGCTGCAAATATCCTCACCAAGCCATTCAAGAATGAAGACTTTGTCAAGATAAAAAGATTGCTTGGAGTTACAAAAATCAAGTTTAAGGGGGTGTTAAATAATAATAAACTTGATTTAGATCCATTGGGCTTAGTTGTTAAATGACCTAATATCTAGAAATATTCAAGAGATATTTATCCCAAAATCTAGAATAATCCACTCTTGATATCTCCATAAAAATATCTAGAGAATAGTTATATCTAAAAACCACCATCATAAATATCTAAGCTACGAGAGTGTGGATAATTCTAGAGAACGATTTGTAGCCATTAGATGAGAATTGTGTTGGCACAATCCTAGCCATTGGTTAAGGAGGTGCTACTAGTATAAATAGGAGAGTTCTCCACCATTTTGTATAAGCCAAGAGAAAAAAAGTTGTGTAGTAATAGAGTGTTCTCTTCCTCCAAATCTTTCTAAACCTTTCATTTTCTCAAATATCCTCCTTCCAACAAATCCTTGTTAAGCTTTGCATCTGTATCAATTGATTCAGCGTTAAAAGGACCTGATCTGAGAAGAAGTCGATGAGAGGTACGACAGATAGGTGATAATGGGCAACGCCAAATTGGGGATAAAAAATAAGAGAAAGCCATGACTTGCGCACGCACATGAAACGCCCAACCGATCTCACCGGTGATCTCAGAAGAATTTCTCTTATCAACTCAAGAGGAAGACTACGCTTCTTCGTACTCCTTCCCTACTTTTTTACTTGGATATTCAAAACCCGACATGATGAGAGCTTCTCAAATCCCAACTTAAATTGGGTTGCTATGTTACTTGCTTCTACAATGGTGAACTATACTTGCTTCACTTTCTAGTTTCTTCGTTTTGGTCGAAAAACAGGTATTTAACAACCATTATTGGGTTTGGGCTTCACATTTCCCTCCTTTCTGTTCTTTTATTTTAAAATTTGATTTGATTTTATTAAATTATTATTTTTCACTCTACATCTATTATCCATTATAGTATATCTTTTATCATCTATTATTTTTTAGAGAATTATTATCTATTATCTTGGTGACTTGTTGGTCATGGGTTCGAATCCGGAAACAATCTCTTTGCATATGTAAGGATAAGACTGCGTACAATATCTCTTCCCCTGAACTTTTGCATAGCGAAGAATCTCTCAACAATGAGATAGGCAGTCTTTATCTATATTCCTATGTATTCAAATTCAATTCTATATCATATATCATGTTTAAGTTAAGAAATCTCTCAAAATTAAATAATTAATCTTAACTGAATCTTGATTTGATAATTGTGATCATTATGATTTTTATAACTTGGAACATTCAAATTAATAACACAAATATATATTATATAATTTAAATTATTGTTTTTACTGCATAATTTAAATTAATTGATAGTATTAATATGTATTCAAATTCACCTCTATAATCTATATCATTTTAAATTACGAAATAATGCAAAATTAAATCATTGAATCTTAAATGAATGTTGATTTTATAATTAGCGGGGAAAAATCGTTGAAATGCCGCTAAATCTTTTTCTGTTTTCTTTTTCAATACACAAAAATGTATCATTATATTAATTTAGGTAATTAAGATAATTGTGATCATTATGATTTTTATGAATTCGAACATTCAAATTAATAACACAAATATTTCATTTTTATATAGTACTAATAAATTTGAATTCAATTTTATATCGTATTCAAATTAAGAAATCTTGCAAAATTCATGTTGATTTAATAACAAAGTCAATATATAGAAGTTACGGGAGATGTTATATAAATCATAATCATAATAAAATTAATCAAGTTTATGTTTACTTATTCTATTAATGCCTGGAGGCCCTACATTTCCCATAAAATGTAATACTAATAAACTAAGAACATCTACAATGCACACAGTTGTTTATATGAATTATTTATCATAATTTTGTGTGTCTTATAATTCCATATAAATTTAAATATTTTAAACAAAAATTCACTTTAATACTAAAATTACTAAAGTGGGTGTTTAAATTAATTTTGTGGGTCCTATGATACATGTTATATTTGATATAATGTTTTTAAGCAACAATACTTATATAAGCAACTTCATGTCATATGTTTTAATAAGAAAAAAAAACTTAAACAACATTATTTAAAATTAAACAACTCATAAGCATGAGATTGGAGATGCTCTAATACTAACCAAGTACAAAAGTAGCAGTTAATGGAGTAGATTGAGAGACCTCTATTGATGTTAATTGTTTGCGAAGAAATGGAATATGGTCCATTCAGGACCTACAATCAATGTTATGTTGTTCTGCGTGTAAAGGTGTAGTTGTAAGTGTGTCAATTATTACATACTTATTTCATGTTTTTCTAATTATAAATATCATATATATATATATATATATATATATATTAAAAGGACAAAAAAATTTTTAATGACATTTGATTTGTACAAACTGCTATGCATAAGCAATTTTGTGGTCCTCTCCTCCCTATCACAATTTATAGGTAGAGTTTCAGTACTACTACTACTTTAGAGCTTCGAATTGCTTTATAGACCAAATGGGATGAGACTGCATGTTCCCTCGGCATACCATATAAATCCATACTAGCCCGACATATATCTCTCTTCTTCCCGAGAAAAATAGACATAAATTTCTTCAGCCGAATATAAAATAGTTTTAGCAATTCTGAACCAGAAATTGGAAGGTAAACCAACACACTTACTGTATCAATTTTGCATAATGTCAATTCAATAAAAAAACTTTGCATAATGTCAACGATAATCTACATTATAGCTTTGCTGCACAACGGTTAAGACCTAGAGTCCAAGAGTACACAAGATGGAAACTGATAATATACATAATCTATCAGATTCTATCTCTCTATTATTAATTATGCAGCTAAATACAATCGCGACAAAGGGGGAAATCGATTGAAAATATTAGGAAATTATGCATAAGTTGTTAAACACAGGGGAAGCATGAAGAAGGATCAAGATATATGCTGAAGCTGGATGAGTCTTTTAGCTTTTAACATGTCATTCAATTGAAAACATTTGTAATATTTAGATGTATGAGAGTTACATCCAATAATCCATAACATTGCATAAACATCATTCATTAATTAGTTTGCATTCATGATTTTACAAAAATACATGATTTGTGAAAAATATTTAAGATTTCATGATTGCATCAAAGACAAGGTCTTATGGTGTTAAGGTTTTGGAAAAACTATTTTTACTGTGTTAATCGATTACCACATATTAGTAATCTATTACTTGAGCCTTGAAGAATATTTTAATCGATTACCAGCATTAAGTAATCGATTACTCAATATAAACGTAGAATATGACTTGACTGTGATAATCGATTACATTCAGTTACATTAGTTTGTTATAAATAGTTGTTGAGTTTTCTGAAATGAACAACACATTACTCTACAAAATTTTCAAAGTTTTCATAAGCCTTCTGAAAGAGAGAAATGATATTCTGAGTTCTAAAGTTTTTGTCTCACATATTCAAATCTTCATGGTGTATTGAAAGATTTCTTGAGCAAGATTTCTAAGAAGCATTTGGAGAGGATGAAATTGTTTTTCATTTTCAACTCTGATTAGTAAACCATATTCATTCATAATCATTGGATCATTAAGTTGTCTCTCTCCATTAGCTTTGCTTGTAAATTAGTTTTTGTATTTTTGGTTATTTGTAACTATTACAAAGAGGTGCTTTAAAACTTTTCTAGAGTAGGGTTCTCTAGAGGGAAGAATAGATAAGGCTTCTTTATGTCTTGATCATTAGAAGTCTAATAAGTTTTAGATTTCATTTCTTTATCTAGGGTTGATAAAGGGTGATCTTTTGTAAGCTTGTAAAGAACATATTTTGTTAATAGTGGAACTTTAGCCAAGGTTTGGTTAGAAGAAATTAGATGTAGCTTCTCTTGTTGAGAGGTGAACCAGTATAGCTCTTTGTGTTGATTACTTTCTTTAATCTCTTCTTATCATCTTAATCTGTGATTCTTTTGGTGAAATCTTATTACTCAATAAGTGAAGCTTTTAGCAATTGTATTTTTGAACTGAGTAGTTTGATTGATTAAAGCATTCTTGGTTTAATTATGATAAAGATTATAAATCTGCTGCTCGTTTTAAAGAAATTTTAAAGACTCTATTTTAACCAATTCACCCTCCCTCTTGGTTATTGTAGGTGTTCATATTGTTTTCATAAGCTATATTATAGGCAATCACATAATCTTGAGGGATATCTTTTAGTATGGTAGAAACATTATAAACACTGGATTGGTATGTTAACAATAATTATTTTTACTATAAAAAGGTGCAAAAGCACATTAACTTATTAAAACCAGTAATTATTTTTAATATTAAAAAACACCTAAATACTGTTAAATAATCAAATAAGTAGGCTTGAAAACTATGTAAAAGAGCATAAGTTAAACAAACTGCAAACATAATAACATTAGAAGGAAAAACCATACAGGTACTAAATAGCATGTACAACACCAGCTAAGATTTGCAAACTTCAACTTTAAAATACATTTAAATTGTAACGTCTAATGACACTCCAACTTTACTGAAATCACTAAAACAAATACTAGTTCTGCACTAACACTAGATGATTTAATATCATAAGAGTCATTCTCTTCCAATGCCTTCTGCTAGCAGTGTCACCATTTGTAGAAAAGTGGCATCAAAGTAATTGTATATAGCATTGCATATTTCATGGCTTGCAAGAAACATGAACATAACTTATTGTAAATTTTAGAATGTTAATTGGACATTCTCTAAGATTTTAACAGTAAAATAGTGATATTAATATTGTAAAATGTCAAGGAAATTCTTAACTGTTTCACTGTCAACATTAGTCGTCTTCCTTGTACAATTTTCCACTCAAATTGCCTTTGATTATTATGGCTTTTGTGTAATCAAGACATCAAATATTTTATCTAACCAAACTGAAACCAACAACCTCATCTTCCATCCAATCTCATGTATCATTTAATTTTAATATATATATATATATAGTACTATTAGCAGGGATGGGGAAAGTAAATACTAGGTGAAAGAGATTTTTCACATACCGTATATTTTGTACATAACTTTTCAATTCTCATAATGCAAGGTGGATAACAGTATAATGGCAAAAACAATTGGAGAACAATTCATACCCTGTTTGTTACTGTACTTGGTCATCTCCACCTCTTATAACCAATGACAGTTGGGAGTGGCATTAGCCTCTCTCTATACATAGCAACCTGTAGGTTGGCTTTGTAATTATATTCATTTCGACCAAATTTGGAATGCACAAGCAGCTCTCCTTTGTCATTAAGTTTCTCTAATCTTCCTCTCATATTTGATCCAAAATTTCCACCATCTTTGGGGATGCATATCGAGGAAAAGAGATTGTGAGGAATGTCATTAGTTACGATAACAATGGACCTAGTTTAAGATGACCGCACTTTATATTCTTCCATCACCCATATTTGAGTCATTGCATGGCGTTGGACGAAGCAACACAGGCAGACACATTCCCCCGTTACCCTTAAACCATAAACTTGGTATCTTTTCCTAGTGAACTGATTAAACAAAGGAATATCTGATAAAGTCCTTTGTGTGAGATCAAAGGAAACAATGACAAGAACTTTTTTATCGTCGCAGGAAATCAACCAATGAAGATCTCCATTCAAGAATGACCAAGCTCCGAATTCCAGCCCGAGATGCTTATATGGAACATTAACATTGTATCTTCTCCTTGAATTGGTTTTGAATGAGAAAACTTGGATTTCAGGTTAGCATTCATCGAGAGAATCAGAGAACAGTCGAAATGATAACAAGCAAGTAGTCATCTGTGAACTCGTCAGACACAAAACCATATTGAAACTTTTTGGCTAACATAACTTCAAAATATGATAATCATCTATGGATTCCACATAATGAGATCACCGCTTCTCTCGTGGTATAAAAGTATGAGCCCTCTACATGAACTCAAAACCTGAGGTTAATTGTTAATAGATTTAAAAAAGGGATTGCGTGGGGGTGATAAAGTGGGGAAAAGAAAACGTGCAGGAACAGAATCTTTGTTAAGCGGTGCTTCTATATCAATGGATTGAGCATAAACCGTGTTTCGTGTGAGAAGGAGTCAATGGGTTGGTATGCTAGCTATGTCGTAATGGGAAATACCGAAATGTAGAAACTAAAAAGTGTGGGAGAATTAATGTTCTGTCTTCTGCATATAGGACATAGGTAAAAGCATGATTTACACATACCACTTATTCTGCATATATAACTTTTTATTTCCCATAAGACAAAATGAATAGGAATATAATGGTGAAAAGGATTGGAGAACAATGCATACCCTAATTTTTCTGTTAATGTTGGTCATCTTCCCTTGTTTCATTCCGATTGGCACTGGGGAGGGACAGTAGACTCTCTTGATACATAGCAGGATTGGCACCATACAACCTTTGACCTTCAACACTGATGTGATAGTCAAACAGCTCTCCATTGTCATTGTGTTTCACTAATCCTTCATAATTTGATCCAAAAATTCCACCATCTTCAGCGGCGCATATCGGGTAGAAGTCAAAAGTAGGGATAACAGTGGACTTAGTCCAAGATGATTGCATTTTATATTCTTTCGCAGCCTCAGACCAAGAGGCAGAGGCATCCTCCCACTACCCTCAATCTGCAGACATGATAATTTCCCGTCATCAAATGATTGAACAGAGGAATCTCTGAAAAACTCCTTTGTATTAAATCCAAGGCAATAATCACGAGAACCTTTCTTTCCTTGGAGAAAACCAACCAATGAAGAACCCCATTGAGGAGTGACCCAGCTTTGAATTCATCCCCAACTCTGAATATATCATCGAGATCGTTGTATGAAGCATTAACAGGAATGTCTCTTTTCCACGACTCAGTTTGGAAGGAGAAAAAGAAGATTGCAGTTTCGCCGAAGCTAAAATCGGGATATTCAATAAGAATTAGCCAGTAGTCATTTGTTGATGCGTCATATCCGAAACCATATACATATCCGTCGTGTATCCCATATGGAAAGTATGTTTTTGGGAATCGTTTGTGGACGCCTATTGAGGGATTCCATAAGATGAGTTCTTCGCTGCTCCCCCAGTAGTGTAAAAGTACAAGACCTCTGCAAGAACCCAAAACCTGGGGTTCATTGTGAACATCATAATATTCACCATCATCATGGTGGTCGCGTGGAGGTGATGGAAAATACGCTATGTGCTGGCGACATGTTTTAATCAGACTTTCAGTATCAATGGATTCAATATAGTTATAGTTATCATAATAATTTGATCTTAGAATGAGTTAATAAGTGGGTGAGGCAGCTAGGTCAAAATGGGAAAAACTAAATTGGGGATATGAAACTAGGGAAAGCCATGACTTAAAAACACACTTGAAACGTAGAATGGATCTCACCGACAATGGCAGAAGAATTTCTCTTATCAATTCCAGAGGCAGTCACAGACACAGTGTGCTTCTCCATGTTGCTTCTTTGCTACGAGACGGAGAGACAGAGAACCCGATATATGTAATGTAAGGATTCAATAAGAGCTAAGCTTTACAATGGTCAACTTAATGTTATAATTCTTTGAGAACTTGAAATGCCACATGACTATTTTTATTTATTTTAACTTCAATGTTAACCTGTTTATATTTAATTTTGAGATAATAAATATGTAAAAATAAAATATATTCAAATATTTTTAGTTAAAAGTAATGAAAAATACATAATATTGTATGACTAATAAAATTTAATTTTTTATTATTCTAGCATGTCAAATACATGCATATATATTATATACTTGATTTTGACATGTAAGACACATGTCAAGTAACATATAAATGCGATTTAAGATTGAAGTATTCTAAAATCCAAATGTATACTGAATCTACTATTTATAATAAAAGAATATAATTTTCACACATGTCACCTCCTTATTCCTTCTCGGCTAGAACAACACGTGTCACTCCCTCAACGCTTCTTAGCTCCATTTTTCGACGTGGCACTCTCAGCTTCCTCATCTCCAAAGTTCCTCAACTCCACACTCCTCATCTCATAAATGCCAATTCTCTCATCTCACAAGCGCCAATACACTTTCATTTCAAATTTCGAAATACACTGCTTTGAACATGTTACCTCTGCTACCTCCTCATGCTATAATGTGATGTCGCCAGGCTAGAGAGTTGAGAAGCTTATGCATGCGTTCAACAACATTATCTCCTACCACACTACTTCAACTTGCTAGTGCTGCTATTCTTGTACCAAAGCTTACTCGTTTGTTGAGCCACATTATCTCCTCCCTTTGTTTTCAGGTTGCTTCTGGTACCTCACTACTTCACCTTGCTTCTTTCACTATACTATCTGGCAACATCATCTTCTATTTCCGTTTTCAGGTTAGTTTTGATAGTCTTCCTCTACGTAATCATTCAACACATTTGTCTGGGTGAGTAATCGTTCGAGACATTTGTAGTTGTCAAGCATTTGTAGTTATTTTAAAACCATTTTCTTGTCTATCGTCTCATACTTGGTTTTATGTTTGAAACACAATCTGAGTTGTAATATTTGCCTAAACGTAATCCTTTGGTTCAAAACACAAACTGATTTGTAGTTATTTTTATAGCATTTTATTGTGTATCATTTGATGCTTTGTTTTATGTTGCAAACATAAACTCAATTGTAGTATTTCATCTGTAAACTGAGTTGCAGTATTAACATTGTTCCTTTGGTTTGAAAGACAAACTGATTTGTAGTATTTGAAGTTGCTATGTTTTTTCTAAACCTGTTTCTTTAGTTTCAAATAATGATTTGTAGTATTTCAAGTTTGTATCTTTGGTGTAAACATGTTCCTTTGGTTTCCAAGAAAGTGTAAACCACGGTTTTTTTTTTCCAATATACACCTATTTTCATCCAATATTTCCCAATATACACCTTTTTTGCAAAAATATCCCAAAATACACCTCTTTTTAGTGAAAGTGGGAAGTCTGGATTTGAAAACCCAACTTCTCACCGTGCAGTTTTAAATATATTTTTTTTATATAGAAAAAAAATGTTATGCCTGGAAGTCGGGATTTCATCACCAAACTTCCATATGTGGTTTTCTTTATATTTTTTAAATGTTTTTATTTTTTCTAAATTTTGATTTTTTTAAAATCTTTTTTAAATTTTTTTTTGGTGTAATAATTTAAAAAAAGAGTAAAGTGATGAAAAATAAATAGATTAAAAATAAAGTGGATA
Organism: Glycine tomentella; assembly: GCA_007407185.1. Lineage (NCBI taxonomy): Eukaryota > Viridiplantae > Streptophyta > Magnoliopsida > Fabales > Fabaceae > Glycine > Glycine tomentella. The sequence continues at coordinate 251,757 of PYAF01002832.1, read as the reverse complement.
TATAATTATGATATCTAAGTTAAAACATTAAAACAACAAAAAATAACAACAATTAGATAAATAAATATTATAATGGAAAATAATAGAATAACAACAAGTACAAACATTAGTAATTTAAAAGAGAAACACAACAAACAAATATTAAAAAACGAAAATAACAAAACGTACTAACAATAACAATTGAAACATGAAAATGAGAAAACTAATCATAATTTCACAGATATTGTGCAGCAGACATGTCTTCTGCCAGTAATTGGATATTTGGTTTGTTAAAAACAACTAAAATTTCTATTGAACAAAAACCTTCCAGTAATTGGATTCTGCTAACACCTTTAATACATCTTCATTGTTTTTCAGTTGTATTATTTCAAATTCGATTAATATTTCTGAATATTTTGAATGTCCTGGTTGTCTAAAGAACAATTGCTTGACCACTTGTTATTCGTGAATTCCATAAGGGGGAAGAACCCCTAGGGGCGCAACTTGCTTGAGTGTTTCGATGTTGCATAGGGAAGGAATTTGAAATCTTATTGGGTTTGTTCCAATAAAGGAGTAACCCAAAAAATTGTCTTGTCGTGGTATCTTTCACTTGCCGTTGTAATACAACATTGCATCATGAGTATGAGTGATGGTAGATCGAAGTAGGTTGAGTACATCATTGAGTGTTTTACCGATGATACATATTAATTCTATAGGACCAACACACAGGTGTTTTTCATAGCACATTAACATTGTGTAAACATCATCATCATTTTTCAGTTGCAGAGAATGAAAAAAATATTACTGACCTGCATCAATTGATGGTTGTCGATAGTAGATTTCATGCACAGATTGGTCATTGGTTAGCTGAAGGGTGTTGTGCATTCTACTCTTTAGTGTTTGGAAAGAACACTCAGTAGAAACTCGCATTGGTATTGGAGTAGGACATTGAAAATAAACACCAGTTTTGTTGTGTATGATTGATCCATTTGGAAAAATGAATGCTAATATTGAGTTAGCAATGGTTTGAGTGCTTGTTTCTCCCAAGAATGCTATAATATGAAGATTGAATTTTGTTTGTGAGGGTATATTGTTTCGAAGTGTGTAGCTATATAGTTTTGTTTATTTATAGACAACCGAATAATTGTCACATTGATGTTATTGAATTTTGATAAGGTTAGAATTGTGTATTTGGGTAGAGATTTGTCAGGTATCCAAAGTTGATTGAGACATGTCATTATTCCAACTTTTGCTTTTATCGATATAGTGCATAGTGTTGTCATTTTAGACTGTGATTTTAGCTTTGTACGTAGTGTACAAATCCATTATTGATGTTTTACATTTAATTTTATTTGGTAGTTGTCCATTATTTGGAATATGTTTGTCAGGTATCCAATGTTGATTGAGACATGTCATTTTGCCAACTTTTTCATTTTTTTAAAATGTCTAACATGACCACTTAAACATTGTTTGAAGGGCGAAAACATGTTTTTGTTGTTTTTTGGCCATTTTTTGAGGGCGTTGTTAATTAAACTGTTGGACGATATATTTTTTTGGGTTGTTTGACGTGAAAACTATGAAAAATACTTGAAAGAAATTTTTGTAATGTATTGGAGAAAATTTTTAAAAAATGTCTAACATGACCACTTGAACATTGTTTTAAGGGTCGAAAACATGTTTTTTTTTATTTTTTGGCATTTTTTTGAGGGCGTTGTTGATTAAACTGTTGGATGATATATTTTTTTTTGGGTTGTTTGATGTGAAAACCATGAAAAACACTTGAAAGAAATTTTTGTAATGTCTTGGAGAAATTTTTTAAAAAATGTCTAACATGACAACTTGAACATTGTTTTAAGGGTCGAAAACATGTTTTTTTTTTGTTTTTTGGCCTTTTTTGAGGGTGTTGTTGATTAAACTGTTGGACGATATTTTTTTTGGGTTGTTTGACGTGGAAACTATGAAAAACACTTGAAAGAAATTTTTGTAATATCTTGGAGAAATTTTTTAAAAAATGTCTAACATAACCACCTGAACATTGTTTTAAAGGTCAAAAACATGTTTTTTTTTTGTTTTTTGAGGGCGTTGTTGATTAAATTGTTAGACGATATATTTTTTTTTGCTGTTTGACGTGAAAACTATGAAAAACACTTGAAATGAATTTTTGTAATGTCTTGGAGAAAATTTTTAAAAAATGTCTAACATGACCACTTGAACATTGTTTTAAGGGTCGAAAACATGTTTTTTTTTTTGTTTTTTGGCTATTTTTTGAGGGCGTTGTTGATTAAACTGTTGGACGATATATTTTTTTTGGGTTGTTTGACGTGAAAACTATGAAAAACACCTGAAATGAATTTTTGTAATGTCTTGGAGAAAATTTTTAAAAAATGTCTAACATGACCACTTGAACATTGTTTTAAGGGTTGAAAACATTTTTTTTTTGTTTTTTGACCATTTTTTGGGGGCATTGTTGATTCAACTGTTGGACGATATATTTTTTTTTGGGTTGTTTGACGTGAAAAATATGGAAAACACTTGAAAGGAATTTTTGTAATGTCTTGTAGAAAATTTTTTAAAAAAATGTCTAACATGACCACTTGAATATTGTTTTAAGGGTCGAAAACATGTTTTTTTTTGTTTTTTGGTCACTTACACGATGTGTTTTTTTTGGGTTATTTGACGTGAAAACTATGAAAAACACTTGGAAGACCACTTAAACATTGCATTACATGACATGAACACTTGAACATAATTTTGAAACCTACATCAAAAGGGTAGTTAAACACAGTTGCTAACATGAGCACAACAATTTATACTTTAATGTCCAAGACGATGGCCAGTGCCACAGGGTGGAGGACGTCGATTACGTCGCGGATTTCTTCTCGCATGTATCACTGGTTCTCCGTCATGATGTTGTTGTAGTTCTGTCTCTGGATTTTCATTTTGGGTTGTTATAGCTAAAGAACTTTGTCCTTGCTCTCCAAACGAATTAGGTGCATCAAACTGTTGCAACGAAGCTAAATATGATGTCGCAGAACTTGGTGTATTTAAATCAACACCAAATAAATTGGTTATCCATTCATGGCTAGTTGCATTTACTGACTCACGATTGTTGCCTAAAGGTTGATGAACAGGTGATGGTGTAGAAAACATTGATTGAGGTGGTGGATCTGGAAATTGTGCTTCTTCAAAGGTTGTCCCTGCAACATTATGGGTATTTGTTGTGCGCGGATCATTTAGTTGTTGTACAATCGACAAGAACAAAATAGTGTTTTGTCTATACCATTCCATATACTCCAGTGTATGTGTCAATGGCCCTTCAACCGATTGTCCAATTAAAACATCAGTGCGTTTGTTTCTCTAGAAATTAATCCACCCCGCATGATATTTCATCCAGTCAATGTAATGATTACCTCACATGTCAATCTGTTGAAGTTGATCTAGATTCATGGAATCAATAGGGATATCTTGATGCAAACCAAATTATAGCTTGATCCGGTTTGTTTGATGCCATTCGACGACTGAAAAACAAATAATTGCAGTGCATGCAGACCAAATGTCCATGTCTCTGTATGCATGTCTTGGTAGGTGCTCTTCAAATCCTCTATATGGGACCCAACAAAACTGGAATATATGTAAACAAGGCAACATTACTAAATTTTAATATGTGCATATTGCTGGTGCTATTGATGATAGTAACATACCTGATGGCTTTCCATACGATCTATATGAGATCTATCTCCGTCCAAGTCACCATGAGGTGTGCCCGTATGTTGTAATCCACCACCACTTCATCTGAAATTTAAAAAAGAAATTTAGCCATTATTCATTAAAATGTTATAATGGGCTTCATTGAAATGAAAATATTTAATATCATTATTTGTAATAACCTTTTAGAGAGTGGATGAGTTGTTTCGGGCCGTAGGACTCTTGGTGCAATAAAAGGCATGCAGTACCAAGCTCATGACTGCAATAGTATGGCACAACCACCCATAACTCTACCAACCTCTGATGATGCCCGACACAACTCTCTGTACATGTTTGCTAAACAAGTAGAACCCCAACTATATCTCTTTATGTTGTTGAAATCACGTAATAGGTTCAAATACATTAGATGAACTCTATTTCCAGATTTATCAGGTATTAGAGCACCACCAATGATGTACATTATGTAAGCTCTACACTTGCATTGTTGATGGTGTATTATTAGTTCTTCAGGTAATGGTGTGCGCAAAATGCTAAACAACCATGTCAGCTTCACTGCAGCTCCCTTACGTGCATTAGCCGGAGGGACTTCTCCTAATAACTCGTCGCATAAATCATTCCAATTTAAGAAGCTAGGTCCTGTCACAACACGACCATCGACCATAATGCCTAGATGCAGTGCAACGTCTTCCAGTGTGATTATGCACTCACCCTATGGCAGGTGAACGGTGTGTGTTTCAGGCTTCCATCTTTCAACCAATGCAGTAATCAATGCAGGATCAATTTTGCATTGTTTAATTAGGGCAATATGTTGGAACCCGATAGACTTTAATAATGGTATAATTTGTGGTTGTTGTTCAGGTATTGTATGATAATACGAACTGATTAGGTCGTTATTTGTGGTACGTGAACGGTGAACGTGTTGATGATGCAATAGAGGTATATGAGCCATGACAACAAGGTTTAATTGTAAAACGGTAATGAGTGAAATAAAATTTGAAGTTGGTGATGAAAATGTGTAGTCCACATTCACCTCCTATCAATTTATAATATAAATTGCTTCGACATTTAAAACCACGTTTACACTTTGGTTCACAATAAGGCCTCAAGATTCCAAAGCACGTTAAGACAATTGTCTTACTGTCATGCATCGAGATCTGAAACCACATGAACCATAGACCTGTCATTCATGCTATATATAAAGGCATAATATCAACACAACTTTTGCATAATTGTATCAAATAACATTGTGCACAAAAAAGAAAGAAAGCAAGCAAAATGAGTGCAGAGCCAATTTGTGTGTATGTTTATATAAATGGTGAGGTCATCCACAATTCTAGTGAAAATGCAATTTTCAAAAGTGACAAGATCAAATCGATATTGTTGTATTCAACAATGACTCTGTCAGACATAATCAACAGTATACAATCATCAATTACAGATTATGGTGTTACACCTATAGTTACTGCACTTTGGTATCATTGTTCTGTATACCAATCCTATGGATGTGTTAAGTATATGGCAATTCAAATTATTGATGAACAAGGTGTTTTATGCATGTTCGATATATTTGAAAAAATGACGACTGTAATGTGTTTGGAACTTAGAGTTGATGTTCAAACCTCGTTGTCACTTTCTCAAATTAATAACTAAAGCTGGGCGGAGATGGAGCACTACCTCGACAGTTCCATGAAATTAGAATGAACAATTTCATGTATTTTGATAATGTATTGCTTTTATCTTTTTGTTAGTTTTTAAAATGTCTTTGTCGTTGTTTCATGCTTTTTAGCTGTTCATTTCAAATTACTATAATAATATGATCCTGAATGCACTGCGCATGCGTCACACTGTTCACTTACATGCACGGCAAAGGCATCAATGCGGATGTCAGTAATCCGCGTGGGCTCTATGATCGATGCGGTCCACAGTCTATAAGGCTACAAAAAACCTGTTGCCTATGGTCTGCGCATGCGTCACACTGTTCACTCACATGCACCGACAAAGACATCAATGCAGATGTCAGTAATTCGTGTGGGCTCTGTGATCGATGCGGTCCACAGTCTATGAGGCTACAGACAACCTGTTGCCTGTGGTCTGCGCATATGTCACACTGTTCACTCACATGCATCGGCAAAGGCATCAATGCGAATGTCAATAATCCGTGAGGGCTCTGTGATCGATGCGGTCCACAGTCTATGAGGCTACAGACAACCTGTTGCTTGTGGTCTGCGCATAGGCTACAAACATTAAACTTATACGTTCCCACCTAATTGTCCCACTTAACTATCCCACCTAACTGTCCAACCTAGACGTTCCCACCTAATCGTCCCACTTAACTATCCCACCTAGCCGTCCAACCACCTAATAGTCCAACTTAACTATCTCACCTAACCGTCCAACCTAGACGTTCCCACCTAATTTTCCCACTTAACTGTCGTACCTAACCGTCCAACCTAAATGTTCCTACCTAACCCTCTCACTTAACTGTCCCACCTAACCCTCTAACCTAAACGTTCCTACCTAACCTCCCACCTAACTGTTCGACCCTATATATAATCCCACCAATTCAGACTACATCGTACACAACAATATACTCACAATACAAACCTCTATTCCTAAATCTCATACTTTTCCCATTCACATCCACAAAACACACCCATGACTCCACGTAAAGAAATATCATTTATCATTCGTCACCATGGTCAGATATATGATGACCCTGTTGATGGATCAACGTACGCATGTACAACCCCAATATTTTTATACGTAAGTAGGTCTATTACGTTAACACAACTTATTCAAAAAATTACCCAACGTCTCCCTACTCGAGCAATTGAAACAGTTGTTCAGTTGTTATATCGTGTCCCTGTTTCATTGTATCCTGCCGAAACACGTTATATTTTAGCATAATTACACGACAATGATGATCTTAGAGGCACCGTGAAAACACTTGTCCATAATCCAGAATTGGGTCCTGTCCAACTGTATGTTGTTACTGAGCGTATTTCTCAACCACAACCATAACCACCTTCATACACAGATCTTGAAACACAAGACGCCTTTGAAGTTTACACTTCATACACACAACTACTATCCCAAAATGGATTCTTTTTCTGATGACCAACAAACCTTCTTTCACCAACAATACTATCATCCATCACCCCCATCACAACAACCATAAACACAAACATCTAACCCAAATGAAGATCCCATCACTAATGAAGATCCCACCATACGATTTCACGAAGAAAACATGGATGATTTTAGTGAGCATGAGGATCAAGAGTTGTTTGATCACATCAATGATCAAAGCGATGACGAAGGTTTTGCCTTACCAACGTCACCTCCATTGCAATATCACCAACCAAGGTGTCCAGCGGAGTTGAACCTCGACCACCTACCACAATACACTGATCACCATCATTTCATTCAACAACAAGACCGTGTGCAGCCACCAATGGTACACTCAATGTTGGCATGACATTCGATGAAAAAGCACAATGTATTCGAGCAGTCAAAGAATACAACGTCAGAAATCATTTTGACCGTAAAACAATATATTCTGACCAGAGAAGGCTAAACCTCGTGTGTAAATCACATGAGAATGGCTGCACGTGGAGCTTAGGCGCATCCAATTCAAAGAAGCGTAACAAATGGATTATCAAAAGTATCAGAGGTCAACACACTTGTGTCGCACCAATGCTCACACAAGATCATAGGCAACTTGACAAACACATGATAGTGCAAATCATCCAACCCATTGTCAAAATGAACCCAACAGTCTCCATCAAAACGTTGATTGCAGAGATCAAAATGTTTATGAATTATACTCCGTCCTACAAAAAGACTTGGTTAGCAAAGCAAAGAGCATTGGAGATGATTCATGGAAATTGGGAACAATTATATGCCAATTTGCCAAAACTTTTGGGAGCTCTGCAATCTTGTATTCTTGGGACTGTTGTCACTGCTCAAACAGAATCCGTATTTGAAGAGGGAGAAATGATACCTGGAAAAAATGTTTAAACGTGTCTTTTGGTCTTTCGGTCCGTGCATTAATGGGGTTTGCACATTGCAAATCCATCGTACAAGTAGATGGTACATGGCTTTATGGGAAGTATACAGGCACATTATTGATAGCTACAACACAAGACGGTGCTAACCATATCTTCCCAATTACCTACGCCATTGTAGAATGGGAGACAACTTCAGCGTGGGGATTCTTCCTAAAGAATTTGAGAAGGCATGCTACTCCGCAAAGTAACTCTCTTTTCAGATAGGCACGCTGCGATTATAAGTGCATACAACAACGTAACTAACTTATGGGTTGGCGACACATAGGGATGGCAAAACGGGCTTGACCCGCCGGGCCGGCCCGCGTAGCCCGCAAAAAAACGCGGGCTGGGTTGATAATATCAACCCGCAAATCAAAAGCGGGCCGGGCTGGCCCACCCCGCAAAATTGAGGGCCAAAC
>PYAF01002832.1:229511-243505 GCA_007407185.1 Glycine tomentella | reverse complement strand
CATAATTAACTTCTAAGTTTTAATATTAAAATGGTTATGATAATTATACTTTCAATTAGTCTTTCATTACTAGCATATTACACTTTTGGACAGTTTATAACCGTAAATTTCATTTGCAAATGGTGTAATTTTGTGAATTATCACATGACATAATTTATTTAGCATTAATTTTAAATTATTTATTTTTATTTAACTTTGTATTTTTTTAATTATCATATTTATATTTTTTTATAATTTTTTTGAATTTTATTTTTTAAATTGACTTTTTATTTTTTTTAATTTTTGATGCGGGCTGGCCCGCTAGCCCGCTGGCCCGCATTAAAGCGGGGCGGGCTAGCATTTGTAACCTACTTTACAAAAGCGGGCCGGGCCAGCCCGCCCCGCATTTTTCACGGGCTGGGCCGGCCCGCCCCGTTTTTTTGCGGGCCGGCCCGTTTGCCATCCCTAGCGACACATCTCATTTCTTCTGTTTGCGCCACATTGCACAAAATTTCCTTCGCGGTAACCCCAACTGCAAACATCTGAAGAAATCACTCATGCGAGCTAGTGAGAATATTTAATATTTTTTCCACTAAAATATATTTTATTTAACATTTCATTAAGTATTAAATTTATTGAATATTTATAGGGTACGCATACACGGAGAAAATGCACTGGCGGCATCTTGGGGATATCCATGCAAACAAACCAAGTGTAGCTGAATGGCTTGATCGACTACAAAATAAAGATTGGGTACAATGCTTCGATGAGGGAAAACGTTGGGGACATATGACCACAAATTTGTCTGAGTCGGTTAATTCCATGTTCAAAAGCACAAGATATTTGCCAGTGTCATCTTTGGTTGAGGAGACGTATTTCAAGACCACAAAGCTTTTTAGAATTAGAGGCAGACAAACCCAAGCAATGATCAACTCTGGCTCATAAAGTTGTCTCTGAGGCAATGAATAGAAATCAACTGGAATCAAATATGCACATTGTTAGTGAATTCGACAGACACAATCACACGTTTCTTGTAACAGAGACCCAAGCCCCACTTGAAACACCTAGACCACTGGAAGAATTAGGGTCATGTTACAATCCCAAAATTGTGATTGTGGTGAATATCAGGCTAAACACTTACCGTGTTCTCACGTCATGGCTGCCTGTAAATCTGTCAATGTCGATCACATGAATTATGTGTCACTGCTATTTACTTTGCAAAACATTTTGCACGTCTACGACAACTCATTTGGTTTACTGCCACACGAATCAATGTGGCAAGAATATGAAGGAGATCAGTGGGGTCTTGATCCAAGGAAAAGAAGAAGTGTAAAGGGTCGTCCGGTATCAAATCGCATACCCACCAAAATGGACAAAGAAATTGAACGGGATTCCAGGAAAAAATGTGGAATTTACCGACAACAAGGACATAACAGAACAAATTGTCCTAACATACTTCATAGTATTGTTTTTGGAAAAATCTTATTTTTTTTATGTATTTTATGTATGCATGTCATTTTGTATGTTCCATTTTTTTTTTTGTTATTTTTGGTTGTTTAAATTTTATCATATAATATAATTGATATATGATAATTATATATCCACTTTTTTTTTATAAGTCTGGGTTTTTTTATTTTTAATCTACTTATTTTTGATCACTTTTTCCTTTTTTTAAATTAAATAAATTAAAAACAATCATAATTTAAAAAATAATTAAAAACATTTAAAAAATAAAAAACAATCATATTTATTTTTTAAAAAAATCATAATTTAAAATTAAATTAAAAACATTTAAAAAATATAAAAAAAAACCACGTACGGAAGTCAGGTGATGAAATTCCGACTTCCAAGCATAACAATTTTTTTTATTAAAAAAAAATTAAAACTGCACGGTGAGAAATCGGGTTTTCAAACCCAGGCTTCCCACTTTCACTAAAAAGAGGTGTACTTTGGGATATTTTTGCAAAAATGGTGTATATTGGAAAATATTTGATGCAAATAGGTGTATATTGGAAAAAAAACCTAAACCACAAGTGTCCAATCATAATTTGCTATTAATATAATTTTTAAAGTAATTATCATAAAAGTCAACAATCTTATCATATATTGTGAGTTGTGATTGACGATACAAAGTTTACACTATAAATATTTTTCTCTTTTTTTATTTATATTACTCATGAAATATTTATAATTTTTATGAACTTGAAATATCACATTGTATTTTAACTAACATGTTTTCTAAGAATGATTAGATTTGATTGGTCATAAAAAAATTTAAATATGTATATAAGTTTCTTTGGAATTAAGGATTAAGGTTATATTTTTATAAAAAATTATAATTATTTATTACATTAAATAATCTAATAAACTAATGCGGGTTTTTGTATGCAATAAAAAAAAATTAACTCGAAAAAAAGTTAGACTCACATCTCGTGGGAACATTTTTGTCAGAAACTTAGCTAAAAAATCCACGAATGAAAATAGAATATCGTGCATTTATATTGATTTGATAATTAAAAACTATTTATTATCAACCTTTGCTAAAGGGACAAAGTTTACGGACACTACCTAAATGATTGATGCTTGAATTTTAAGACATATCAACTAATATTCTTTATTTTATTCTTCTCTTCGTCTTTGTTCTTCTTGTTATTATCTGTGACTCCAAACCTTGAAGCAACAAACTCTAGGGAAGCAAACTCCCAAGGCATCCGCTTAAAGCAACAAACTCAACTCCGGAGGTGGATGATGAACATGAACACTACGAAAAGAGAACTGGACTAAACAGTTTATATGTTAAAAATTCTTAAGCTGACTAAAATGTTGCAACGGTTCTGTATCTTATTCAATATTTTTCTTTAAAAAAAAATTAACATTGCCTAAACTTATTAATATTGACTGTGAGATTGGGTCTGTTGATCATACTCGCAAGTTATTAGATGAAACTCAGGAAAGAATCATAAATGTCCAGAATTGGATTGGAATCCCATCAGATAGGTTCACATGGGTGCTTGAGGCTTGTGTTGTTTCAGAGCCAACAATCTGTGACATGGCTATGAAGAAAATATTCATGTTCTCACAACTCTGCAGGATATATATGGCTATATGTATATGCTAGTTTGGCAGTGTATCATGCAAATTCTGTCTGCAATGCCTACCAAGAACTTTGTACCATGGTTGCATGTTATGCAGAGAATAAAATACCTATAAAAGCATTTCAGTTCCAAATTGGTTAGTGTGCTTCAAGCTTGTGCAGGTCTTGCTACATAGGAACAAGGAAAGTTGATCCATGGCTATATCCTTAGAAGGGGTCTTGATTCTATACTGCCAATTCGTCAAATGGTGATATTGTAAAATCTCATGGGAAATCCTAATTGTTTTACTTTAATTCCAATCCATGGGAACTATGTGGCAACAGAAACTTTTCAAACTTCATTGACAAACCACTGTCCACACCACATCACTAAATACCAGATTTAGCAATCACAGTAAAAATTATTCATCTTAGTATTGTATCTTAAAGAAAGTGCATACAAAATGACATCATCTTTGATGATTAGCAATTTACTTAATAAACTATTGGGGACATAAAGTCATTGCTCAAAGAAAATCAAACCCAGCGGAGTCTCCCAAAAGGATTAATCCCTACTAAGAATTTAGCTGAATTCCTTAACATTGCAGTTGTCTGGTGAATGCGGTAAATGCTTATATTTGGATTTTGATAACACAGCTTGGTTGCTGCATGCATTTTGGCAGTTTTGTTCAGCATCTGTAAATCCAAAGTGCATCAACCATAAGATGGCATATATACAAGTACAATGGCCATTATAAAGTATAAACTACTGCAATATAGCATATGACTCCAACAGAATAATTTATTAATCAGTGCTTCTATATATTTATAGTGTGTAAAGTGTTGAATGCTCATTGCTCAATGGATGACATTCATATTCTTTATGAATATCAACCAGGAATTTTCTTGCTCTCTGCACTAATGATGCATTGGAATTATTGAGCATTATTTGAAAGCATGGTTTTATGAGTTAGTAAGACATTGAACTTTGAGGATTCTGGAAAATTAAAATCCTCATGTTTTGGTGGAATATTTGAAAGCTGGTCAACATACTAAAAATGCGTTTGTTATTTTGTATCTGATTTACCTATCCGGTTATATTTTGGAGAACCTTACTTTAAAGTATGGATTGAAAAATAAATATTATGGAATTATGAGCGCCCCAAATTTTTTCAACCAAATATGACGCTCACATCACATCCTAAATATGGGCTTCCTTAATTTCTATGAAACATTGGAACCCCGTATATTTGTGTTGAAATTCAAGACTATCCAATACAATCAAGCAAAATGTCCAACAACGGTTACATACATGTATAAAAGAAATGTCCAACGATTATTAATTCCTGTAAGGAACTTGTTGACATACTTGGTAACAGATAGAGGGTACTATAACTAATTTTGAAAACATTAGAACTTCTAAGCCTTTGATTATTGTGTCTTCTGAGTAAAGCAAGACAACAAATATATAGTGGTGTGGTGTGGTGTGGTGTGGACAGTGGAAGAAAAGAAAAATTCAAATGAAGTTAGGCAAAATATTTATCTAATCATGCAATGTCATGTATCATTTAATTTCAAAAACATAAAAATAAGTATTATTAACAAGGATGGGGAGAGAGCATAAAATAGCCAAATAGGTGAAACCGTGAAAGCATGATTTCACAAACCACGCATACTGCATATAACATTTTTATTTTGCATAATGCAAGATAAGATGAATAGGAATATAATGGTGGAAACTGGAAAGGATTGGAGAACAATGCATACCCTGATTTTTTTCCTTGTCTATCACTGTTGCTCATCTTCACTTGTTTCCTCCAATGACACTCGGGAGGGACACTAGACTCTCTCTATACATAGCAGACTGCAGATTGGCGAGGTACAACCTTTCTTCTCCATGGTGCATGAGATCCTCAAGCAACTCTCCTTTGTCATTCCGTTTCTCTAATCTTCCATAGATATTTGATCCCAAAATTCCACCATCCTTGGTGATGCATATCAAGGAAAAGCAATCATTAGTAGGGATAACAATGAACTTAGTCCAAGATGACTTTACTTTATATTCTTTCATCACCCATATTTCAGTGGTTGCAGTGTCTCGGACCGAGAAACACAGACTGAGAGCTTCTCCCAGTACCCTCAAACTAAATGCTTGATATTTCATCATAGAAAATTCCATAGCAAAATGATCAAACAGTGGAATATCTGATAAACTCCTCTGTATCAGATCAAAGGCCATGATGACAGGAACCTTTTTATCCTCAGAGAAAACCAACCAATGAATAGCCCCATTCAAGAGTGACCCATCTTTATTGTCGACCAAAACACTACATGAAACATTACTATCGTATATGTTCCACGAATAAGTTTTGAGGGAGAAAACCTTGATGTTAGTTTTAGTGTCACGAAATGAAATCACAGGCCATGAAATAAGAATTAGCAAATAGTCATCTTGTGATGCATCATACCCAAAACCATAGAGAAATTCACGGGTCATCTCAAAAAATTTAGCGTCTTGCAATCGTTTATGAACACCAATTGAAGGATTCCATAGAATAAGATCATGGCTTCTCTCATAGAATAAAAGTAAGAGTCCTCTGCATGAACCCAAAATCTCGGGTTTCATACGAACATGATGATAACAGTTATAATAGGAGCGATAGCATGGGGGTGATGGAGGAGGGAGAACCAAATGCACTCCACTGGAATCTTTCTCAAGCTGTGCCTCTGTATCAATGGATTCAATATAATAATCGTTTGATCTGAAAAGAAGCCGATGAGAGGGTGCAGCAGCTAGGTCATGGTGAGAAATCCCAAATTGGGAATTGGAAATCAGATAAAGCCATGACTTACAAACACATTTGAAACGCAAAACAGATTTTACCGGCAATCTTACAAGAATTTCTATGATCAAATCCACAGGGAGAGTATCAGTGTGCTTCTTCATTCTCTTTCCCCGCTCACTTGAAACAACTTGTTTCTAGGTTTCTTATCACATTACATAATCAATCTTAACGATATTTGCGCTTCTTTCTTGGCTTTATTTTTCACGGCCAGTCTAGAATCAAATTTCAAATACAAGAAAAAAAATTATCTTAACTAAAAATTAATTAATATTGTTTAATTTATTAATCTTATTTAAAAATAACATTTTTTTCCTAAATATTCCTTCATCAAAAAGTAATATTAAAAAAATTATTAGACATAGATTATCAATTAAATCAAAAGTATTTAAAAATTGGCATCATTAAATATAATGAAATTATATCAACTTTACTTACATGTATTGGTGAAGATCAAGAAAGCCTCACAGAGCGAAAGCCCAACAGTACACAAGGATTGGGATGCCCCATGACAATGACAAGACCAAAGGAAACACAAAAAGCATTAGATCATGAAGTTAACTACTTCCTTTCTCGAGCATTATGTCAAGATATCAACTCTGCCTTGAGCCCAAAGACCAACCGGAAAAAGAGCTCATATTACTCCACTTGATTCAAATGAGTGAAGAGTCCAAAGACCAATGAGTGAAAAGCCTAGATTGCTCCAATGTTTTTAACATAACTTGAGTTCTAGATTTTCATTTTAGGAGTTCTTTGATGTGTTTGAAAGCTCCAAAGATTTTCTACAAGTCATATTTCTCGTCTCAAGTCCTAATTCTGTATCTATGATGATGAAAATTGGACATGAACTTCAGCACGAAGTTATGGACGAAAATTACTTTTTGTTTAGACTTTGTTTTAGTGAAATTTTGAATTAGGAATATGTGGTTGAAGTCCCCCATTGGAAAGAAAGAGGAGAGAGACACCACTTGTTGGCTATAAATAATCATTCATTTGTCTTACGTAGACACATTTGAATTGAATAAAAACTTTGCACTCTAAAGAGTTGTGTGAGAGGAAGTTCCTCTTGGATTCTTGATTGGACCAAACCTTGGTTCTTATCAAAGGTTTCTATAACTTTTGTAGCGAATCCTCATAAGACTTATCACTCTCCATAGGTGTGACATCTTCTTCTATTTCTTGTCTTTTCCGCTTTTATTTTATTTTTAACATTTTGTTCTTGTTAAATTCATTATTTTTGTGCTGCACTCTTCTTCATATTATGTTATCTTTGTTTCGTTTCATCAAACACTTGGCGTGCACCTTGCCTATGATGCTAAGTTCTTATTAAGTTGCATGCTTTAC
Organism: Glycine tomentella; assembly: GCA_007407185.1. Classification (NCBI taxonomy): domain Eukaryota; kingdom Viridiplantae; phylum Streptophyta; class Magnoliopsida; order Fabales; family Fabaceae; genus Glycine; species Glycine tomentella. Next base: position 236,266 of record PYAF01002832.1, on the reverse strand, counting down.
TTGTCTTAACTTCTTTGCGCAATACATTCTCTTGCGCTACATTATACATAAAGCTTGTACATTTTCTTTTCAAGAACATATTTCCTTTGTTATAACAATAAGTCTTTTCAAGGATGATCCGTAAAAAAAACAATGAACCCCCGTATTGGTTCATATCATATGGTATCTTGAGCCTGGATCCTAGAATTGGTTAATTTCTTGTTTTTGTGTATACCGTTCTTTAATTCTTGCCTTTTTTTTGTCCTTATCATTTCGTTCTTTTATTTCTCGTTCTTTATCATTCTGTTCTTTTATTTCTCGTTCTTTATCATTTTGTTATTTTATTTCTCATTTTTTATCATTCTGTTCTTTTATTTCTCATTCTTTATCTTTTGCACAATTTACAACTTCACTATATTCTACTTATATTAATTCTGTAACGATGTTATTCTACGCATATGAGAATTGCTAAGCATACGTAAAGTTACATGTAAATTACTTTGCAATTATTTATTCTTTTCTCCTTTTAATGCTTCTTTTTGTGATTAAAATATAGGAATTGACTTCTTTTGAGCTTTTATCTAGTGGATGCTTAAACTAATTGATTTATGGAGTGTTGGTTGTATTTTTTGTAGAAATTCATTGCAAGGGCATGGAAGGTGGATTCAAGGTCTGTAGTTACCCGCCCAGCGCGTAGGCCCGCTCAGCGTGACCAGCTCGCTTAGCACGTGGTCACTTATCCAGCTGGACATTGAAGGCACGCTCAGCGCATCCTTTCCGTGCTCAGCGTGCACCACGACACTAGGATGCGTTTTAAGGTAGAAAGAGAGGGAAATCAAGGGAGTCACTGACACTTGGAAAATATAAGCAAGGAGCTCTACTGGGGCACGAAGGAGGGATCCTTCAACACCATTGGAACTACCTTTCCACCTTATTCCCTTCCATCACATTCCTTTCCATTGTCCTAACCTCCATTATTGTAAGCTTCACATGGAAATGAGAGGCTAAAACCCCTATTGTTGGGAGTTCTCCAACCGAACGCTTTGATGTAAAGATTCTAACTATCTATTCAATGTTATTTGCACTTCATTGTTGTTTTTCTGAGCTTTATCCATGCTAGTGGTTTGATCACCCATTTATATGCTTTGTTTAGGTTTTAATGCATTGGAAAATGGTTAATTTCCTTAGAACTGAAAAAACGCTTCTAAATGTATCATGTCTAGGAATAGAATGGTTTGTTTAGCCTAGGTCACGTTATCATCTCTAATCATAATGCAAATCAGTTAACGTAACTCTTGAGGAATTAAGGGTGAAATTAAGTGATTTAGGTCTAACACTTGGGGAATCAAGGTTAGAATATATTAGTAGATGAAGGTGATCATATTTAACGTTGAATAGAGAAAAACCTTTAATATTGCATCAAAGTTAGTTTCGGTTAACGAACTCCCTACATTCGTCGCATCGTATTTTCACCATCACGCATCATTCTGAGTGTTTGTGTTCTTTCTTTGTAGGTGTCACGCTTTTTAGTTTACATTAAGTACAGTTCAATCTTATGCCTGTCATTTTACCAATTAAATCCATTCATTAATTACTCAACAACAATCGTACATTAAGTCTGAATACAAGCAAAGTCCCTGTGGAATTTGACATTCGGTCTTATCTGATCTTTATTACTTGGACAATTTGGTGCGCTTGCCGAACCGTTAACAAGTTTTTGGCGTTGTTGCCGGGGACTTTGTTCATTGTACTCGGTACTTATATACTGTTGTTTTGGGTAATTATTCTTTATTCTTTGATTCTTTATCTTTGTTTATTTTATAGACTAATTCTTTAATCTGTTCAAATTGTTTCAAGTTCTTTTCTTTCTTGTATGCGAGGTAGAACACAGGTGGATGATCTTCTTCCATTGAATTTGGAGATTGAAGCCACTTGTAGAAGGAACAACGCAACAAGAAGAAGACAAGAAAGGCAAGGAGGCAGGGAAGACTTTCCTAGTTCATCATATTCAAACCATCAGCCTATCTTTGAGTAACCTCAAATGGCGGATGACCAACCACCGAGGGTTACACTAGAAGACTACTCCAGTTACACGACGCCGCAGTACTTCACAAGTATTATGAGGTCGGAAGTTCAAGCGGCTAATATCTCATATCCACATTCACTCATCCAGCTCATAAAGGGCAACCTCTTCCATGGTTTGCCCAATGAAGACCCTTACTCTCACTTGGCTAATTACATTGAGATATGTAACACTGTGAAGATTGCCGGAGTTCCTGAAAACGCCAACCGCCTCAACTTATTTTCATTTTCCTTGTTTGGTGAAGCTAAAAGATGGTTGCACTTATTCAAGGGAAATAGCTTCAGAACATGGGAAGAGGTGGTGGAGAAATTCTTGAAGAAATACTTCCTAGAATCTAAGACAACCGAGGGTAAGGCGGAAATCTCTTCATTCCACCAGTTTCTGGATGAATAATTGACCAAAGCACTAGATCGTTTTCGTGGGATTCTTCGCAGAACTCCCACTCATGGGTTCAGTGAGCCTATCCAACTCAATATATTTATTGATGGTCTGCGACCTCATTTGAAACAGTTGTTAAATGCATCTGCTGGTGGCAAAATTAAACTCAAGACCCCTGATGAAGCAATCGAACTGATAGAAAACATGGCGGCAAGTGATCACGCTATTTTGTGTGATAGAGCATATACGTTTTCCAAGAAGAGTCTTATGGAACTCACATCGGAAGATGCCTTGTTGGCTCAAAACTGTTGGATTAAGGGGGAGCTACTTCAGGAATGTGAAGAAATTTAACTCAAGATTTGGTTTTGAGCTTTCAACATGCAAAGGATAAATTGAAGACAATTTAGGATTAAATTGTGTAAGAGAAAAACAATTTTGGTGATTCAAGTGCATTGCATTCATTCAATACATATTCAACTTAATCAGACTAACAAAAATCACAAGGCATTGGCATTTTTAACTAAGGATTTAAAAATAATTCAAAGGTTTTAATGAAAAAGCATTTCTCACTGTAATAATCGATTATTTTGTTTTTCATCAAATCTGGAAAACCTTCACGAACATTTTAATCGATTACCATGTCGAATTAATCGATTATTTGACCCACGCCTTCATTTAAACTGCATTGTTGAACTACTTAATTGATTACCATTTATTGTAATCGATTACATAAGCTTTTCTAAAAATGATGCTGCACTGCCTTAATCGATTACAAGGTTTCGTAATCGATTACGCCTGGCTTTGAAAAAATTGTGTTGTACTGTCTTAATCGATTACCAAGATTTGTAATCGATTATCCAAGCTTTATGAAAATACACTATGACTGGTTTAATCGATTACCAGGTTTCGTAATCGATTATATAAGCTTTGTGAAAGATACGCTTTGACTGTAATAATCGATTAAAGCACGAGATAATCGATTATTTTGCTCGTTATTCAAACCCAGAAAATGTATGAATAGTTTAATCGATTATAATGGCAATTTAATCGATTACCGTGTTAATTTAGTCGATTCTTTGGCGCGTCATAATCGATTACTGACGGTTAAAAATTTATGTTATAAATAGAACCCTTGCTTAGCTGTTTTTCCAACTGTGTGGAATAATACTCATTCGAATTTTCTGAGCCTAAACAGTCTTGTGAGCTTTCTTAATTGTTTTCTGAAGGTTTGATTCAGTCTAGCTCCATGTTGCATTGATCATGTGTAATTGAGTCTCTCTTAGAGCTTGAAACCATTTCAAGATTAAGGAAAGCTGTGTTTCTTGTGTTTTAAACATTCAACTTGTTCTGTTAACTTTCATTTGCATTGCATGCATTGGATCATCAAGTTGCTTCTCTCCTTAATCTGGTTGTAATTTTCGTTTTGATTATTGTCTTGTAATTTGCTATTGTAATTGAGTTCTTGCTTGTATTTAGAGATAGGGTTTCTCTAGGGGTTGTGCTGAGTAGTATTCTCAGTGGATTTGTCTCTAAGAATCTAATAGTGTTTTAGATTTCTGAACTTTATCTAGGGTTGATAAAGGGAGACTTTGTAACTACTTGTAAGAACAGAAATTAAATAGTGGAACTTCAACCTAGTGTTAGTTGAAAGAAACTGGATGTAGCTTCATGGTTTTGAAGTGAACCAGTATAAATTGCTTGTGTGTTGTTTCTAAATCTACTCTCTTCATATAAATTGTTTCTTAATTCATTTGCTTAATCTTACAAAGTCGGTTTTGATCCATTGAATTTTAAGGGGTTGAGCTACTTGATTGAATAAGGTTTCTTGGTTTTGAAAAGTGATAAAGATCCTACAAAACTCTGATTTTGATTAAAGAATTTTAGTTTACCAAGGTCTAACCAATTCATCCCCCTCTTGGTTAAAGTGTGAAGTATTCATATCATTTTCAATTGGTATCAAGAGCTGGTTCTTGAAAGTTACTCAAGATCACTAAATTTCTTTCAAAATGAATACCTCACAAATAAATTTCAAGAAAGGTGCTTCTTTAAACAGACCTCCCTTGTTTGAGGGTGAAAATTTTAGCTTTTGGAAAAATAGGATGAAGATCTTTATTCAATCAAATGACCCCGGAGCTTGAAATTCAATAGAGAAAGGTCTTGTAGTGCCCATCAAAACTGTTGGAAATGAAATGATTTCCAAAGAATGAGATGAGATGAATGATGCTAAAAAAAGGCTTGTTCAGTATGATTTTAAGGCCAAAAATATGATAACCTCTGCTCTTTCCTCTGATGAATTTTTCAGAATAGTTAGGTGTACAAGTGCTAAGGAAATGTGGGAGATGCTAGAGATTACTCATGAAGGAACTGAAGAAGTTAGAAGATCAAGAAAGCATTCATTGATCCATGAGTATGAGATGTTTAAGATGAACACCAATGAAAGCATTTCTCAACTCCAAACAAGATTCACACACATTGTCAATCATCTATTAGGACTTGGAAAGACTTTTGATGTTGAAGAACCAAATATCAAAATCTTGAAGTGTTTAACTAGAGCTTGGCATCCAAAAGTGACAGCTATCAAAGAATCTAAGGATTTGCCCAAAATGTCAATGGCTGCACTCTTTGGTAAGTTACTTGAATATGAATTAGAATTATCTCAATTAACTTGTGTTAACGATGCAGAAAAGAAAGGCAAAGGAATTGCTCTAAAAGCTGCAACACCTAAAACTGAAAAAAATGAAGAATCAAGTGATGAGGAAGATGAAGAGAACATGAACTTAATAGTTAAAAAGTTCAGCAAATTTCTAAAGAGGAACAAGGGCAAAAGATTCTCAAGAAACTCGAAGAATAACAACAACAGCAACAAGAAGATTGACAGTAACTTTACATGCTTTGAATGTAGAAAACCAGGCCACATGAAGTCTGAATGCTCAATCTACTCAAAGAAGCAACAAGGGGACAACAAAGCAAAGAAGGAAGGAAAACCAAGAAGAGAATACATAGCTTGGGAGGATAATGACTCAACAACTTCAGAATCCTTTACTGAAAATGAAGAAACTAACATGTGCCTTACCTCTATTGTCAATGAAGATAATGATGATCTCCTAGAAGAAGATGAGGTAAACTCTGAACTTGATCAAGCTATTCTTGCTTTTCAAGAGATGCACAAAGAAGCTCAAAAGCTTGCAAGATCTAACAATAGACTTAAAGAGAATATCAAAGAACATCTTGCAAAAATTCTAGAATTACAAACTGAAATTTTCAACTTGAAAGAAGAGAATGAGAAACTTGTTTCAAGTTACAAATTGAATGGTTGTATGTGTGCCTCTTCCTCCACAAGTGTTGACAAATATGAAATGCTGCAAAAAGTTTTTGATGAGTTTAGAATAAACCAAGAAGAGAAATATATGCAGCTCCTTTCTATGAATAATGATTTGATTGACATCCTACAAAAGCTAAACAAGGGAAATTGTGATTTGGATGAATTGTTGAGTGCTCAAAAGCATGTTGGTGACACTTCTGGATTGGGGTACAAAAAGGGTTTTAAAAATGTCCAAAAGACAATATTTGTAACCCCAAAACAGAAGATAACAAGGAAATCAAGAGTCAATCAAAATGTTTTTCTTAGAAAACCTTATAAAGCTATTGTTTGTAACTATTGCATGGAAAAAGGACACACTTCTTATAAATGTTTTGCAAGAAGATTCTATGTACCAAATGGTGAGTGCATTTGGGTGGAAAAGAAAAGGAAAGTCACTAACCCCTATGGACCCAATCTCAATTGGGAACCTTCTATTTTGATTTGATTTAATTTCTGCAGATATGTCTTAGAGTTGGATCCTCTTCAAGGTATCTTGATGGTGGATGCTCTAGACATATGACGGGTGACAAGTCCTTGCTTACAGATTTTGTTCCTAAGGATGGAGGCTTTGTCACTTATGGAGATAATAATAAGGATAAAATAATTGGTGAAGGCAACATTGGAGATAACTTCTACACCAAAATTAGCAATGTCCTTTATGTGGATGGCTTGAAGCACAATCTTCTTAGCATAAGCCAATTATGTGACAATGGTTTTAAAGTTTCATTCAATAAAAATTGTTGTATGATTTGTGACAGCCAAAGTAGTGAAGTTATCCATGTTGGTAAGAGAAAAGGTAATATCTATCTACTTTCAATTGACCATGCATTTCTTCACAAAACTTCATGCTTAATAAGTAAGATAGATGAATCTTGGTTGTGGCATAGGAGAGCTAGTCATATCAACATGCACCATATGAACAAACTCATTAAAAAGGACTTAGTGATTGGTTTG
>PYAF01002832.1:212766-229411 GCA_007407185.1 Glycine tomentella | reverse complement strand
CAGCCAAAGTAGTGAAGTTATCCATGTTGGTAAGAGAAAAGGTAATATCTATCTACTTTCAATTGACCATGCATTTCTTCACAAAACTTCATGCTTAATAAGTAAGATAGATGAATCTTGGTTGTGGCATAGGAGAGCTAGTCATATCAACATGCACCATATGAACAAACTCATTAAAAAGGACTTAGTGATTGGTTTGCCAAAACTCAAAATTTGAAAAGGACAAACTTTGTGATGCTTGTCAAAAAAGGAAACAAACTAAAATTTCTTTTCAAAGCAAAAATATTATTTCCACCTCTAGACCACTTGAACTATTGCATATTGATTTGTTTGGTCCTTCAAGAACCATGAGTTTGGGTGGCAATTATTATGGACTTGTGATTGTTGATGATTACTCTAGATATACTTGGACTTTGTTCTTGAAATCCAAAAGTGATGCTTTCCATGCTTTTAGAAAATTAGCCAAAGTTGTTCAAAATGAGAAAAGCAACAAAATTATCTAAATAAGAAGTGATCATGGTGGAGAATTACAAAATGAACATTTTGAAATTTTTTGTGAAGAAAATGGAATCAACCACAATTTTTCAGCTCCAAGAACACCTCAACAAAATGGTGTTGTGGAGAGGAAAAATAGGTCACTTGAAGAAGGTGCAAGAACACTTCTTAATGGGACTAATTTACCAAAATATTTTTGGGCTGATGCAATGAGTACAGTATGCTATACTTTAAATAGACTTCTCATAAGGCCTATTTTGAAGAAAACTCCTTATGAGCTGTACAAAGGCAGAAAACCGAACATATCTCACTTAAGAACCTTTGGCTGCAAGTGTTTTGTATTAAATAATGGAAAAGAATCACTTAGAAAGTTTGATGCAAAGGTTGATGAAGCTATATTTCTAGGATATTCATTACATAGTAAAGCTTATAGAGTATTCAACAAAAGAACTATGTGCATGGAAGAATCTGTGCATGTAATTTGTGATGAGTCTAATTCCTCAAGAGAGGAAAAGAAATGTGACTTAGATGCAGGTCCTATGGAAGAAATTGACCAGCCCATTGAAGAAAAAGGAGAACCAAGTTCTGCAACAATTCCATCAACATCTAATCAAGAGCCAAAAGAATGGAAAACAGCAAGAGATCTTTCCCTTGATAACATCATTGGTGAAGTTTCAAATGGAGTTTCTACTAGATCCTCATCAAAAACTCTTTGTTGTGACATGGCTTTTGTTTCACAAATTGAACCTAATAGTATTAGTCAAGCATTATTAGATGAACATTGGTTAATGGCTATGCATGATGAGTTGAATCAATTCAAAAGAAATGAGGTTTAGGAATTAGTCCCTAGAACTTCGACTAATAAACCTATTGGCACTAAATGGGTTTTTAGAAATAAGCTAGATGAAAGTGGAATCACAGTAAGGAACAAAGCCAGATTGGTTGCTAAGGGATACAACCAAGAGGAAGGCATTGACTATGATGAGACTTATGCTCTAGTAGCCAGATTAGAAGCCATTAGATTGCTGCTTGCATATGCTTGCTTAATGAATTTCAAATTGTTTTATATGGATGTTAAAAGTGCTTTCTTAAATGGATACATAGATGAGGAAGTTTATGTCGAACAACCTCCTGAATTTAATAATCACAAACATCCAAACCATGTTTACAAATTAAGAAAAGCATTGTATGGTTTGAAACAAGCACCTAGATCATGGTATGAAAGGTTAAGTAAATTTCTGATTGAACAATCTTTCATAAGAGGTCAAGTTGATAAAACCTTGTTCATTAAGAGAAAAGGAAAAGATATACTATTAGTTCAAATTTATGTTGATGATATTATCTTTGGTTCAACTAATCCATCAATGTGCAGAGAATTTTTAGTTATAATGCAGGGAGAATTTGAAATGTCCATGATGGGTGAACTTACATTCTTTTTGGGATTACAAGTCAAGCAATTGAAGAGTGGAACTTTCTTAAGTCAATCAAAGTACTGTCAAGAGATTATTAAAAAGTTTGAAATGGAAAATTGCAAGGATGCTGCAACACCTATGGCAACCTCTACTTATCTTGACATTGATGACAAAGGCAAAAGTATGGATGAATCCAAATATAGAGGAATGATTGGTTCTTTGCTGTACCTTACTGCTAGTAGACCGGATGTAATGCTAAGTGTTTGCTTGTGTGCAAGATATCAAGCAAATCCAAAGGAGTCTCACCTTACAGCAGTCAAAAAAATCCTCAAGTATCTCAAGGCAACACCAAAAGTTAGGTTATGGTATCCTAAAGGTGCACCAATCAATATTATTGGATATTCTGATTCTGATTTTGCATGATGTAAACTTGATAGGAAAAGCACAAGTGCCACTTGTCATCTTCTTAGAAGCTCACTCATATCTTGGCATTGCAAGAAACAATCTTGTGTGGCTTTGTCAACAGCTGAAGCTGAATACATCTCAGCTGGGAGTTGTTGTGCACAAAGCTTATGGCTAAGACAACAACTACAAGATTTTGGAGTTGAACTTAAGGAGATACCCTTGTTGTGTGACAACACAAGTGCCATCAATATCTCAAAGAATCCTGTTATGCACGCAAGGACTAAGCACATTGAAATCAGACATCACTTCCTAAGAGACCATGTTCAAAAAGGTAATATCAAGATTGATTTTGTAGATACAAACAATCAACTAGCTGATATATTTACAAAACCTCTTGATAGAGATAGATTTTACACAATAAGAAATATGTTAGGTATTCTTGATGAAACCAACATATGCTAGCTTGCTTGATCTGTGCCAAACCATGTGAAAAACATTGAATATTTACTTACATTTGAAAATTCGAAATTGCTGCATTAAAATTGTTCATTCTGCATAATTTGCTGCAATAATCGATTATCTATCGGAATAATCGATTAAAATCACTTAAAAAGCTATTGGAAGTAAAAATTCAGCTCATGTAATCAATTACATAAGGCAAATAATCGATTATTCATCATAGAGTTCATTTCAGACAACCCATTCCCACTGGAATAATCGATTAAATCAACTAAATAATCGATTACATAAGCTCTCAAATATTTTACAAATTAACAACTCCACTGGTATAATCGATTACCATACGGGATAATCGATTAAATGGCTTCTAAAGCTCATGATAAATTTGTTTCATACTGTGTTAATCGATTCCTGCAGAATGTAATCGATTACAGGTCATCTTCCTAAACTATTTTGCTATAATGTAATCGATTACGTAGCAGATTAATCGATTACTGTTAATTCGAAAAATTGCATTTTGTGAAGAAATAATTGATTACTTGATGAAATAATCGATTATTCCTGGAGTTATAGAAGATTCTGACAAATCTAAAAAGATTTTCTTGGAAATTTTAACTGTTCAACTGCCCCAAAATTCAAATTTTGAAATCTCTGAGCCTTAAATTGTGTGGTTAATGTGTGGTAACTGTTTCTCATTTTAAAATTCAAAACTTGGAGCCCAATTTTATCTATAAATAGAACCCATGTCTCGTGCAATTCTCACACCTTATCCATCCATCCTCTTAAGCATTTCTGTATGTTTTTAGGCTTTCTTCTCTTATAGTCAAAAACTGTGTCTAAGCTTCTCTTGAACCAGGTCTGCTCCTAAAAGACCTAGGTCCTCCAAAAGAAAGGGTGAATCCTCTAACCCAGCAGCCAATAGGCTAGATCAGTGGTTCTCTAATGAAACAGACAAGATAACCTATCTCCAACTCAATGCCACTAAACCTGTAGGACCTCCTAAATATCTGTCCCTAGGCTGGTTTAGGAGAGAGGGTTTTCAATTTCCAGCCTACTTAGAACCTCAGGGCCTTAAGAAATTTTTGGAGATGACGGGTACCTTCTACCCTGAATTGGTCAAGGTATTCTATACCTGTGCTAAGTTCTCAATGGAAGGCACTATCCTAACCCAAGTTAATAGGGGTGGCCATTGAAATAACCCATGAAATTTGGGAAGAGGTTGATGGCCTCAATTTTGATAGTGAAAGAAGGTTTGAAGAAGAAGTGGGTGGTTACAATAAGGTTGATACTTATAGGGGGATGCTTATTGATTCTCAAATGAGGTTAAGACTTAGGTTAGGTACTGGCCCAATGACCTATGAGGATAGACTTCTCCATTACATCATCACATACATACTCACTCCTAGGGGCACAAACCATGCCCAGGCTACAGATGATGATCTACAACTTGTTTATGCCCTGAAAAATAACATAAAGATGAACTGGATTCTTGTTCTCAAGGAAATCATGCTCAAATCCAAAAGGCTTGTTAACTATCCCTTCCCACACCCAGTACTCATCTCTAGGTTCATTGACTACTTCCAAGTTGATGTCTCAAATGAAGTAGTTGATAACACCAACTCTAGCAATAGCCTCATCAAGGAGAAGCATCTCACAAAATTGGGGATGACTAAGACTCCTCTTGGATGGCAAATAGATGGCCAACCACTACCTGCTCCTGATCAAGGTGAAGGTGATGCAGATGGTGATGATGATGATGATGATGAAGACACTGCTCCTGCTGCTCCCTCATACAGTCCATTTGAATCCTTAATGATTCAAAAGATGGACACTTTGCTTTCACTACACCATGAGCATAGACAAGACACCAACACCTTTCTAGCACAGATTAACTCTAGACTTGAGGCAATAGAAGCTAGGATTGTACTGGATTACTCTGGTCCAGAGGATTGAAAGCTTAAATTTTCTTGTTTTTTCTTCCATGTCACTTTTATTTCTCAATGTACTGCACTTTAATCATCAAATGAATGAAATTTGCTTATTGTCTTCTCCTTATTTGGTGTGAACTTTACATTTTTTGACTTTCACAAGCCAAATAGCGGGAGAAATAATTGATTTTGACTTAAAACAAAGTAATTTGGACATGCTATGCATCATACTCTGTTTATCACTGTTTTTGTTCCAAATTATGCCCAAAATTCGTGTTGAATGGATTGTGCAATTTAGGGGGAGCTAAGTACTGAAAATGAACCCATTAAGCACTGAAATCATGTAAATGCATGCTGAATGAATCACAAATGCTTTTAACACTTGTTCTTGGCAAGAGAATTGGAAATTTTCAGGTTTGCAAAAGCTCAATTTTTCCCAAATTCCTTCCTCACTCTACCTTCAAGCCCAACTGGAAATCAATTGAAGATTTGGCATGTTTAAAGCCAAAAAGGGGGAGATTGTTGGATTAAGGGGGAGCTACTTCAGGAATGTGAAGAAATTTAACTCAAGATTTGGTTTTGAGCTTTCAACATGCAAAGGATAAATTGAAGACAATTTAGGATTAAATTGTGTAAGAGAAAAGCAATTTTGGTGATTCAAGTGCATTGCATTCATTCAATACATATTCAACTTAATCAGGCTAACAAAAATCACAAGGCATTGGCATTTTTAACTAAGGATTTAAAAATAATTCAAAGGTTTTAATGAAAAAGCATTTCTCACTGTAATAATCGATTATTTTGTTTTTCATCAAATCTGGAAAACCTTCACGAACATTTTAATTGATTACCATGTCGAATTAATCGATTATTTGACCCACGCCTTCATTTAAACTGCATTGTTGAACTACTTAATTGATTACCATTTATTGTAATCGATTACACAAGCTTTTCTAAAAATGATGCTGCACTACCTTAATCGATTACAAGGTTTCGTAATCGATTACACCTGGCTTTGAAAAAATTGTGCTGTACTGTCTTAATCGATTACCAGGATTTGTAATCGATTATCCAAGCTTTATGAAAATACACTATGACTGGTTTAATCGATTACCAGGTTTCGTAATCGATTATATAAGCTTTGTGAAAGATACGCTTTGACTGTAATAATCGATTAAAGCACGAGATAATCGATTATTTTGCTCGTTATTCAAACCCAGAAAACGTATGAATAGTTTAATCGATTATAATGGCAATTTAATCGATTACCTTGTTAATTTAATCGATTCTTTGGCGCGTCATAATCGATTACTGACGGTTAAAAATTTATGTTATAAATAGAACCCTTGCTCAGCTGTTTTTCCAACTGTGTGGAATAATACTCATTCGAATTTTCTGAGCCTAAATAGTCTTGTGAGCTTTCTTAATTGTTTTTTGAAGGTTTGATTCAGTCTAGCTCCATGTTGCATTGATCATGTGTAATTGAGTCTCTCTTGGAGCTTGAAACCATTTCAAGATTAAGGAAAACTGTGTTTCTTGTGTTTTAAACATTCAACTTGTTCTGGTAACTTTCATTTGCATTGCATGCATTGGATCATCAGGTTGCTTCTCTCCTTAATCTGGTTGTAATTTTCATTTTGATTATTGTCTTGTAATTTGCTATTGTAATTGAGTTCTTGCTTTTATCTAGAGATAGGGTTTCTCTAGGGGTTGTGCTGAGTAGTGTTCTCAGTGGATTTGTCTCTAAGAATCTAATAGTGTTTTAGATTTCTAAACTTTATCTAGGGTTGATAAAGGGAGACTTTGTAACTGCTTGTAAGAACAGAAATTAAATAGTGGAACTTCAACCTAGTGTTGGTTGAAAGAAACTGGATGTAGCTTCATGGTTTTGAAGTGAACCAGTATAAATTGCTTGTGTGTTGTTTCTAAATCTACTCTCTTCATATAAATTGTTTCTTGATTCATTTGCTTAATCTTACAAAGTCGGTTTTGATCCATTGAATTTTAAGGGGTTGAGCTACTTGATTGAATAAGGTTTCTTGGTTTTGAAAAGTAATAAAGATCCTACAAAACTCTGATTTTGATTAAAGAATTTTAGTTTACCAAGGTCTAACCAATTCACCCTCGTTTTGGTTAAAGTGTGAAGTATTCATATCATTTTCAAAAATAAGCTCCTAGCCAAGCAACTAGAGACCCTTACTGCAACATTGAGTAAGCTTCCTCAACAATTACATGCGGTTCAGCCAACTTCGCCTCCTTCGATGCAAGTTGGTCCTTGTTTTTTGTGTGGAAGAGCTCATGAGTCGGGTCGTTGCATGACTCAAGATGAGGCATCCAGTGAAGTCAATTATATGGCTAATCAGAATCGCCAAGGCTTCAATCAAGGCTTCCATGAAGGGGCTTTAATGTAAAAGGAAAGCATTTACATTAAAATCAAAAGCCATTTTCTGAGTGAAAACACGAGTTGTCATTTTTTGAGTGAAACACGTGAGTAGAGTGGTAAGCTCGTGTTCATATTTTCCTCATACTACTATATGATGGTTAGTGGTTCTAATACCCCTCCACCCTTAAGTTGATGAAATGCAAGCTCGCCTAGACGAGTTGACCAATCAATTTACTCAAATGTTAGAGCACAATCAGAGGATGGATAGAAGAGAAAGGCGTAAGTCTAGAACCTCCACTCAAATGAGTGATAGTGGAGATGAAGAGAGAGAGAGAGAGAGAGAGAGAGAGTCCTAGGAGGCGTGAGGATAGACGAATGAATGAAATGAGACGTAGGGAAAGTAATAGAGAATAAATACCTAGAAGGAGAAATGAAAGGGATGAAGGAGTTGATGGGGTTAAAATTAAAATACCTAAATTTCAAGGGAGGAATGATCTCGAGACTTATTTGGAGTGGGAGATGAAAATAGAGCAATTTTTTTACTACAGTAGTCTAAGTGTGGATGAGCATCATAAGGAGATGGAGGTTGCTACGGTACAAACAAATTTTGTTGAAGAACCAAAAGTCGCCATGGCACACTTCTTACATGAGCTCAATAGAGAGATACAAGATGTTGTGGAACTACAACATTATGTCGAGCTTGGGGACTTAGTCCATCAATCGATCAAAGTTGATCAACAACTCAAAAGAAGGTATTTTAACCAAAAACCTTATTTAAGCTTCAAGCTTCAAGCATTCCTCTTGGAAAGATAGACAACCCAAAAAAGATCCACGTGCATTGGCCAAGGAAGGTAAAATCTCTAAAAACTCTTGTCCTTTGATTTCTACTAATAATTCTTCTTCTTTTGTCACTCAAAAAGTTAGGAACATCAAGTGCTTTAAGTGCTTGGGAAATGGGCGCATCGCCTCACAATGCCCCCAATAGGTGTGTCATGGTGTTAAGGGACAATGGGCACATTTCGAGTGACTCATGCCCCGAAAAAAAAAATACTTGCAAGTGAGGAGGAAAATGATTGTGAAGCTTATGCTATGGAAGGTGACTTGTTAATGGTAAAGAGACTCTTGGGAAACCATATTGTGCTTGATTACCAAAGCCAAAGAGAAAACATCTTCCACACAAGATATGTCATTCAAGGGCAAGTGTGCTCCTTGATCATAGATGGGGGAAGTTGCACCAACGGGGCAAGAACTCGCTTGGTGAGCAAACTCAATCTTTGGGTGCGGACCCATACAAGCTCCAATGGCTAAGTGAGAATGGTGAAACAAGTGATGGTTTTGCATTGGTAAGTACAAGGATGATGTTTTGTGTGATGTTGTGCCTATGGAGGTCGACCATATTTTGCTTGGAATGCCTTGGCAATTTGATAAGCATGTTATTCATATGGTTTTACTAACAAGTTTTCTTTTTCTCATGATTCTAAAAAAATAACACTTGTACCACTTTCTCCTAAAGAGGTGTTCCAAGATCAAGTTGCTTTGAAAATAAAAATGGAACAAGAAAAAAAGATTTCTAAAGCTAAACATGAAGAACATGATAATAACCATACTCTTGTGCTTGGGAGAAGGATAGAAAACTTATTTGCTAGGGAGAGTGATATCAAGAGGGCATATTTGGCAAAACAAAAAATGTACATTTATGTGTATAAGGACTTGTATTTGAATTCTAACCCAAACCCTCTTCCTAGTGTAGTTGATTCTCTCTTATAGGAATTTGGAGATGTGTTTCCAAAGAATGTCCTACCCAGTTTACCTCCCATAAGGGGGATTAAACACCAAATGGATTTTGTGTCGGGGACCTCTTTGCCCAATAGACATGCCTATCAATCCAACCCTCAAAAAAAGGTTGGGTAGGAGAAAATTTGACCCCTTGTGTTGTCCTGGTAATCCTTGTTCCTAAAAAGGATGACACTTGGCGAATGTGTACTGGTTGTAGAACTGTTAATAATATAACTATTGAATATAGACACCTCATTCCCTGTTTGGATGATTTGCTTGGTGAATTGTATGGTACATGTTATTTTTCTAAAGTTGATTTAAAAAGTGGGTACCATCAAATTCGCCTAAGGGAAGGGGATGAGCGGAAAATAACTTTCAAAACAAAGTTCGGTTTGTATGAATGGTTGGTGATGCATTTTGGACTTACAAATGCTCCTAGTACTTTTATGTGACTCATGAATCAGGTTTTTAGGAAATTTTGCAGTTGTGTACTTTGATGACATATTCATTTATAGCATGACATTAGAAGAGCATATTGAACACCTTAGGGCTGTTATGCGTGTGCTTAGAATTAAAAAGTTGTATGCTAATATAGAAAAATGTGTCTTTTGTACTGATCATGTAGTTTTCCTAGGCTTTGTGGTAAGTTCCAAAGTCCAAGTGGATGAAGAAAAGATAAAAGCTATTAGAGAGTGGCCTACCCCAAAATCTGTGAGTGAAGTGAGACGTTTTATGGGTTGGCTAGTTTCTATATGTGGTTTGTGAAAGACTTTAGCATCCTAGCTGCGACTTTGAATGAAGCAGTTAAAAAAATGTGACTTTTAAGTGGAGGGAGGCCTAACAGAGGAGTTTTAATGCCTTAAAAGAAAAATTAACTCATGCACCCATACTTGCCTTGCCCAATTTTTCCAAATCTTGAGTTTGAATGTGATGCATCAAATGTGGGCGTTAGGGCTGTTTTGTCACAAGGGGTCATTCTATTGCATACTTTAGTGAAAAGTTGCATGATTCTGTTTTGAATTACTCCACTTATGATAAGGAATTGTATGCACTCATAAGGGCTCTTCATACTGGGCAACATTACCTTTAGCCCAAACAGTTTGCTATCCATAGTGATTATGAATCACTCAAATATTTGAAAGGGCAAGGTAAGCTCAATAAAAAGAATGCTATATGGGTTGAATTTATGGAACAATTTCCTTATGTCATTAAATACAAGCAAGGAAAAGTGAATGTTGTGGCTAACACTCTTTCTAGGAGATAAACTTTGCTTGCCATGCTTGAAACAAAGTTACTTGGTTTTGAACACATTAAGGAATTGTATGTTCATGATGGTGATTTTGCCAAGATATATGTTGTGTGTGAAAAAGGGGCGCATGATGGGTGTTTTAGGCATAATGAGTTTCTTTTCAAAGAAAAATATTTGTGTGTGCCTGAATGTTCTTTATGTGAACTCCTTTTGAGAGAAGCACGTGATGGAGGACTGGTGGGTCATTTTGGGATATAAAAGACTTTGGATATGTTGCATGATCACTTCTATTGGCCCGACATGCGGCACGATGTGCATAAGTTATGTACTGGATGCATAGTTTGTAAATGGGCTAAATCAAAAGTTTTGCCACATAACCTATACACTACTATTGCTATTCCCAATTCCCCCTGGACTAATTTGTCTGTGGACTTTTTACTTGGTTTTCCTCGAACTAAAAGAGGAAAGGATTCCATTTTTGTAGTTATGGATAAGTTTTCAAAGATGGCTCACTTCATACATTGTCATAAGGTAGATGACGCCACCCACATGGCAGATTTGTTCTTCAAAGACATGGTGAGGCTCCATGGGATGCCCCAAAGTATTGTTTCCAAATGAGACTCTAAGTTCCTTAGCCATTTTTGGAGGACCCTTTGGAAAAAATTGGATACTAAGCCCCTTTTCTCCACCACTTGCCACCCACAAACAGATGGGCAAATTGAAGTTGTGAACCGAACCCTTTTGGCCTTGTTGAGGTCAATCATCAAGAAAAACGTTAAGACATGGGAGGAACATTTGCCTCTTGTTGAATTTTCTTATAATTGGGTTGTCCATTCTACAACTATCTGTTCTCCATTTGAGATTGTGTATGGGTTCAATCCTCTCACCAATAAAGTCTAACGGGTCGAAAGCCCGACAGTACACTACAAGGATTGGGAGGCCTCGTGATAAGGGCAAGATCAAAGGAAGCACAAGAAGCATTGGATCATAAAGTGAACTATTTCCTTTATCAAGTAAAAGGCTAAGATATCAACCTTGCCTTGAACCCAAAAGAGTCCAAAGACCAATGAGTGAAGAGCTTAGATTGCTCGAATGTTTTGAACATAACTTGAGTTATAGATGTCCATTGTAGGAGTTCTTTGATGCGTTTGAAAGCTCCTATCTACAAGTCCTATTACAAGTCTCAAGTCTTAATTTTGCATCTATGATGATGAAAATTGGACATGAAATTCAGCACAAAGTTATGGACGAAAATTACTTTTTTGTTTAGACTTTGTTTTAGTGAAATTTTGAATTAGGAATATGTGGCTGAAGTCCCATATTGGAAAGAGAGAGGAGAGAGACACCAGTTGTTGTCTATAAATAGTCATTCATTTGTCTTATGTAGATACATTCGAATTGAATAAAAACTTTGCACTCTAAAGAGTTGTGTGATAGAAAGTTTCTCTTGGATTCTTGATTAGACCAAACCTTGGTTCTTATCAAAGGTTTCTATAACCTATGTGGTGAATCCCCACGGGACTTCTCACTCTCCATAGGTGTGGTATCTTCTTCCATTTCTTGTCTTTTCCACTTTTATTTTATTTTTAACATTTTTTTTGTTAAACTCATTATTTTTGTGCTGCACTCTTCTTCATATAATTTTCATCTTTGTTTCGTTTCATCAAACACTTGGCGTGCACCTTGCCTATGACGCTAAGTTTTTTTTAAGTTGAATGCTTTGCTTGCTTAACTTCCTCTTTGCGCAATACATTCTCTTGCGCTACATTATACATAAAGTTTGCACCTTTTCTTTTCAAGAGCATCTTTTCTTTATTATAAAAAGAAGCTTTTTAAGGATGATCCGTAAAAAAAAAAAAAAAAACAATGAACCCACGTATTGGTTCATATCATGTATTCTATCATTATATACGTTTTCTTTTTTACTTATATTTGATTTATGAGAAAATACTTTCTATATATTTGATATAAACAATTATATAATGTCATAACTCTTCAGATTTTAAATGTGATGTTCTCCTTGTGTCATATATATAAGACTTCTAATATCCTTGCCAGCTCCGGGAAACCATGTTAAAAGATCAAAAGTTTTTGTTGTTATTTTTAGAAAAGGTGAACCATAGGATGAACGGAATGGAATCTCCCCAAAAAGATGGTATAAAGAAATCCAAAGTGAGTGATGCAACAACACGTTCTCTTTTAGCAATACAATCATGCTAAATTGTTAATAAGCTTGTAAAATTTGTTAATTTTTGTCCAAAAAAAAAGTAATGAATTTGGCATATGCCTATAGATTATAGACCAAGAACAAGTCCAAGTAAAGCTATTAAAAATGGCCTGAATCAAATACCTTTATGAAGAATTGGTTTATGACAAAACACAGTTTCTCGGCCAAAATTTTTATATCTGATGCCAATTTCCTTTTTTTAGAGCTTTTGCAGTATCCTATATTAATGATGTTGACTCATGCTGTTTTTCTTTTCCTTTACTATTTTCACTTTGTTCCAATCGATCTATTATACATTTCTTGGGTGCCTTTGTTACTTTATTTTGTGAAAAGTGTAAAGATTTTTTCTAAAAATATTTGGTTCTACATTGAATCTGAAGTCTATTCTGATTATGTTTCTTTCAGTGATCAATTTTATCATTTATTTTAAGTTTATTAAACAAGTGTGTAAGTGTGTTTTGCTTTAGTTTGAATGTTAGGCTCTTAAAATAAGCCAAATTAATTGTATGTGTGCTCAAGGCAAAAGACTTGAATCTAGCATTAGAATCAGCTAAGCTGACTAGATGTAAATACCCACAAACATCACCAGTGCAAAAGATGTAAGTCCCTCTTCTTGCATATCCTTGACATGTCATGTATAACTCTTTCTGTTAATTACATTGGTGAAAATTGTTGTGATTCTGGACCTTAAAATTATTATAATATAAAATGTTAATTAAGCATTAAGATGATGCAAGCAGTGTTTTTACTAAAGCATACAAATTATGCAAACTACCAACTACATGAGTGAACTTGTGTTTTTTTGTAGATAAATCAACTTATGTTGAATATGAAGGCCATGTATCATTACACCTCTTTCACTACATTTTTTTAATTAATTTTTTTAGGAAATAGTTTTACTGCAACTTGTAATGCCAATTCATATCTTACTGGAAAATTAATACAAAAGGATTTCAATTCACTTAATTTCAAATATTGAGAAGGGTTAGCTTTTAAAACACATTATACTTTTTTATTGTTTTCTGTTATCTAGCAGAAACCTTCTAATATTAAGCACGAATTCTATGCCAATTAGTTTACAGGAATCTGCATCATATGGAGATAATTCTATTAAGGATGAGGATCCATATACAAACTTTGAAGAGGAAACTTTGAGGATGAAAGGCCAACTGTCATGTGCCCCCTCCATCTTGTACAAGAGGTTTGATCTAAGACTCCTTCTCGGTTCATGGGTGCTCCTATCACCCTCGTTCACGTCTCCTCCACCAACCCCTTGGCTCATCTCAACACCAAAGACACATCCATTGTAAGCTCTCACACATTTTCCCCTTTTCTCAAACATCCTTTGGTCTTTTGTTGTTTCTTACAATGAAATTAACAACTCACTGTCTTTTGTGTGGATGTATGTGATTTGGATTTTTGGTCATTTTCCTCCTCCTGTCTTATTGTGCTTCTCTTGAGCAACTCAGAGTATGGTTTTTCTGGTAACTTATGTCATATTTTTATGTTGTTTGTCGTGTTTTGATCCCCTACTAAATTCACTTTGCAATTTCTAGTTTTATTTCTTGTTCTGAGTGTTTTGCTCTAGGGTTAACTTGGTGAGACTCAGAGATTCATGTGCCTAATTGAATTCTATGGCTACACAGTGCAGGAAAATGACATGATTATTGATAAGTGCCATATTTTAGTTATATTCAACATTGTAATGTTGTCACTTAACTTTGATTTCAGTAAATTCTCTTATAAACTTGCACTAATCCTAGTTGTTTTATATATTGGTACATATATAAATGTTGTTTACATTTTGGAAGATTAATCCACTCAATTGCGATGTTTCGATAGGTATCAAGTGTATATATGACATTAAAAACCAACCAGGACAAGAGAAGAGGGTAAAAGGGTCAAAAGAAGAAATTTATGGAAGCCAAATTCGTCCAGGCTAGCAATTAGCTCGCCTGGGCGAGTTAACCTTTCTTCACAACTAAGACACAACTCGCCTGGTTGAGTAAAACAAGCGTAAATCACTTGCATGGGCGAGTTAAGTTCTTCAGCATTAAGGAACAACTCGCCTGAGCGAGCAAATCATGAGAAATAACTCACCTGGGCTAGTTTGCTTAACCAGCTCCACCTTTTCCTATAAAAGGCCATGCAAAGTGAAGAGAAAAGAGAGGAACATGAGAAACACCAAGGAGACATAGAGAGAAGTAAGAGAAGAGAGAAAAGGTGTGGAAACTCTACAGAAACGGGTCGGGGATTGCCTGTTTCGTCATGTCTTATGTTGATCTCTTGCCCTACACAATGATCGGTTAGTTTCTCAAAGGATTGGATGTAATCTTCGTACTTTTATGTATCTTTTTTGATATTTGATATATGTATGAACCTTTTCTACTTATTATTGGTGATTTCATTCTGTTCTTAATGCTTGATTCTACTTGATCACTAATTTCATGAAATTGGATTCTAAGCTTGACTGGAAAGTGCCCTTAGTATTTGAACTGAATGATTGTACTCTTTACGTTGCAAATAGCACAAGATTATGATTGTAATGCTGGGTTATTTACTTCATATGCGAGGGATCGATATATGTTAAATATCCTTAGGATTCTCGAATGCAAGGGATCGATTCGGGGTAAATTAATATGTGCATCAGTAATGTTAGAAAATGATTCAAATGTGTTAATATTAAATGGATACTGAGGGTATGAACGATGAAACTCAATCCTACGTTCTTTTAAATTATTTAAATTCATTTTACTAGTTTCTGTAATTTTTCGTATTTTCGACGACTAAATCCATTATTTCCGTAAAGCCATGAAATTTCGATCATATTTGTTGTACATAACTATTGAACTGATTACTTTCATCTGAGAGAACTGAGTAGCTCAAGTCCCTCTAGAGACGATCTCTTTATAAATTCTGTAACTTGCGACGACATTGGTACGCTTGTCAATAGTCCGACAATTGCTAATGACACAGGTTTGCTTCTAAATACTTTTCAATGTTTATTTTAAGAAAGTGCATTAATATTTATAGCCATATGGAATTGATCCATCAAAGACTAACCACTGGAGCTCTACCACAATCAAAAGGCTCTCCATTACCTTTTCCTTTTCTTGGAATTGTAGAAAAGCTGTCACGGTATGGTAGTGAAGCCGGTCTGCATGGGATGAAGGAAGCTGAAGCATCTCAATGGTTCTCCGATTTTTTAGGAAAGCCCAGTCTACTAGAATTGTCAAAAGAATGTTGTTGATGATCTTGTGTCCAAAACATAGGTTGTTTGCCATCTTGTGTCCAGTGATGATTTTTATATTCACAAATATGAACTTGGTTGTTGATTCACTTTCTATCATATATTAGTTTAATTTATTTTCAACTCAAATTGAATAAAAAGGAGGAAAATTTAGAAATGTGAGGTCGTTAGAGAACTTGAATAGGAGGGAATATAAAAATAAGGAAATAATTGGGGAAGTGGAGTGAACTAAGAGAGAGAATTTATTTTCTTGTGTTGTATTGTACATTGCTTTAAGTAAGAAGCAATGGTTCAAGGGCTATTGCTCAAACATGCTGATAGTTTGCTAACTTCTGTTTTGATAGATCATAGATTGTTTTTGTGCCTAGAAATTCCAACTGTGCCAATGGAAAATATATCAATAATTTAATGTGTCTGGCCTTCTTTACTAGAAGACAATCATGCTTATCAATTTCCAAATCAGTAGCGAGAATTTTCCATAGTTTGGATATAGCATCCCATAATCCATGCGAGAATTTTCAAATCATCACTTCATTGTATCAATGATTTCACCACTAAATTCATTCCCTTAGGTAATTGATGGATTGGTTGATGTGAGTCTCCTATTATCCATGAATGAGGGACTTATGTTGTAAAACTGTTGAGGCAGAGACGTTGCTTTAAGCCACTCTGATACATGAGGTTTGTAATATATAATATTATATAGGGATGCATGAGAGGCGATATGTAGCATTGCTCATTGTTCTGCTCAACGAGAACAGAAATGTCCAACAAGTGGTGTTGGGTGATTTTATGTTGGATCAAACTCTCTCTCTCTTAAGAAGCTTATGGAAACGAAGCAACTCAAGGAAGAAGATCACAACACAGTAAACACGACACGTTGGGGGGTGCGGTGTGTGCTTGTGTGAAGGAAAAGAGAGAGCTAGAATTGTGTACCTTTCACCATGGATGAAGCAGTATTTATATACTAATACCTGGACGTTGATAACGGTACTTGAGGCCCCATTATCTTAGTCGAAACGGTTGAACGCAACCTCCTTCCTTGATTCACGGAGATCGTG
>PYAF01002832.1:195277-205672 GCA_007407185.1 Glycine tomentella | reverse complement strand
TAGAAGCTCCAACAATGGAGGTTGGACGTTCAAGGAAGAAGAAGAAGCCTTTCTCTTTCAATTTTCGCGTTTTGGGCTTTAAATAGTGGCCCTGCCCGAGCTCTCACGCCCCAGGCGTGGCTCCCCACGCCCCAGGCGTGGCATTCCAGAGAAAATCCACTTTCTGGAGCACTTCCCACGCTCCAGGCGTGGCTCCCACACCCCCGGCGTGGCATTCCAGAGGAAATCAACTTTCTGGAGCACTTCCCACACCCCAGGCGTGGCTCCCACGCCCCAGGCGTGGCACTCCAGAGAGAATTGGTTTTCTGAGCTGTTTCCCACGCCCCAGGCGTGGACACCCACACTCCAAGCGTGGAACCTCAGAAAACTCATAAATCAGCCTACATCTCTCTTTCTCAAGCTTTTCTCTGAATATCCGTAAGCATATTTATGATCCTCAATCATGAGCTTAATCTAAGCTTAATTACATGCTTAAAACTCGAGGCATTACAATTACCTAGTTAAATTCTAACAAAACTAAATCCTAATTCAGTTATAACCCAAATAAAGCACTTAAAACACAACTAAATAAATGAGTATAAAATAGCTTGGGCTGTGGCAAAAAAATTGCACGTAGGAGCTAGCATCCAAAGCCAAGGCCAATTTCAATTTTCCTTGTATCTTGCTTTCATTTTCTTGCTTTCTATTTGCTTCCTACAAACCATGACCTCTTCTACCACCTCATCCATAAACCACTTTATTCTTTCAAGGATTCATTTCTTAGAGGATTTTCCCAAGGAAGACAGCCCTTACTCCATTCCTTTTCAAAAATCAAACTCACTTGAGGTAGGCTGGGCTTCAATCTCTAGTTAAGAAATTATTTGGACTAATTTACATGTTTAAATGTACAAATTTATGGTTATTATTTAGGCTGGAATTTCATGTTATTTTAAGGTATTTTATGATGTGAAAATGTTGCTTTAAACCATAGGATAGGTGATGATTTATAGGCTGAAATATTAATGATGTTTGGAGTTACATTTGATGATCTTTGGAGGTGATTTTGATGACATTTGTGCTGTTTGTTCATATTTTCATTATGGGGCTGTTTTAAATTAATTTCTAGAAGTACAGGTTGAATGGTATGTAGTTAAATGGTTCAAATGCTTGAGTGATTAAATTTTGAGGATGAAGTAGTAAGGTGGTAGGTGAAAAGAGATTAAGATGCATGCTAGGTTATTATCATTTCTTGTGAAGGTTTAAAGGAATTAGAAATTATTTGAAAGATATATTGTGGTTATTAGTTAGATTACTAACATGATTTTTCTGTGGCTTGAAGGTACTGAACCATCATGCCTAAGTTGGTAATGATTTTTGCTTAAATAAGGTATGGTAGTTTAAACCATACTTTTGGATACATATGATGTTGGGATATAAAAATTTTCCATGAGGTGGTATGTATTTGCTCATGGATTTTATTATGGATGGATTTTGATGTGATGATATGTTGATTGCATGTTTCCAAGTCCAGTACGAGATTTCACTACTAGAAAAAAGCTTTTAAACATCGCAGTTTAACACCGGTTTTTATAAAAACCAATGTCAGGGAAAACGCGGTGGCATTTTTTT
The DNA here is from genome assembly GCA_007407185.1 of Glycine tomentella. NCBI lineage: Eukaryota > Viridiplantae > Streptophyta > Magnoliopsida > Fabales > Fabaceae > Glycine > Glycine tomentella. Next base: position 204,064 of record PYAF01002832.1, on the reverse strand, counting down.
AAATAAAACGTTTCAATAACATCAATTTTTTGTAAAACCAATGTTATTGTCAAAACTCAACATCGATTTTCAAAAAAAAATTGATGTTGACTATCTTAAGTTTTAGTCGATAACATCAGTTTTTAAGTTGTCAAAACTCAACATTGGTTTTCAAAAACATCGATGTTGACTAGCTTGAGTTTCAGTCGATAGCATCGATTTTTAAAAAAATCGATGTTATGTTATTTGTTAATAACATCGGTTTATTTAAAAACTGATGTTGTTGGATATTTTATAAAGCCCAAAACCTGATCTTCAATAGGGGGTGTCGTGAGAAAAAGGTTCTTGAAAAAAAGGGGGTGAAATCGAAAGAACGGAGAAGGGTCAATGGCAGAGTCTTTGGGAGTGGCTGGGCTAGGTGTTTCAGGTTCAACTCTTCACTCATTCTCTCTTTTATCGATCTCCCATTGATATATCTCTCTTTCTCTCCCAATCTCAATCTCATTTCAGGTTCAACACTTCCGACTCCAAGGCTGCTACTTTGCTTGACCTAACTCAACCCAATCTCGATATTAGTGGCGGCAGTGCCGATGCTAATTGAAACAGTAACAGCGGCGGTGGTGGCGAAGGAGAGGAGGACTCACCACTTTCTCTACAAATCTACCACAACCTTCCCTTTCTTTCGAGGCGCCGCTTCCATCAGGTTCCTTTTCTCCTCTCTCACCTCTTCCCCATCCCTCAACCCTTTTCTCTCTCACTCCCAAGCTGCTGGTGGCGCCTTCCTTTGGACCCCGACTTTCAAAATGCCACAATTTACGTAGGCAAAGACCGCATGGCCACGGTGGTGCTGTTGGGATGGCTGGGAGCGAGGAGCAAGCACCTAAAGAGGTACACCGAGTGGGCCATAGTGGATTAACGCACTTACCTTCGTCATTGACGTCAAGGAGCTTCTTCAATTTGAAATCGGCCACGTGCTCGAGACCCAAATCTCTCTCCTTGCCAACCACCTCATATCTTGGGTGTCTCACGAGAAATATGATGGGATGGAACGTTGTCTGGTTTTTCACATTTTCAGCAACATGGGTTGGTTTGTGTATGTGGACTTGTTAATATGATTATTCTCTTTTGTAAAGCTTCCTCATTTTTTGATTGAAAATTGCTATTTCATGTTTAATATTTGTTTTTTTGTAGTTATGGTTATATTTGTGCCCGAATGCTTGGTAGTGAGGAACTCATGGAGAAGATTAAGGGATGCATTGTTGATTTGGGAGGAGGATAAGCTTTCAATCCCTAGGTAATATTGAATTACTAATATTTTTATTTAATACTATTGTTTACTGGAAGTATTGATTGCTTAATCCTTGCAATATGAAATGTTTGTTTAAGAATGTGGCATTTTATAAACTCAGTTGTTGCTGCAGTTTTTTGGTTGGAGTATATATATAATATAATTTGGGAATGTGTTTTGCGTTGCTTTGTTTACTCTTGAATTTGTTAGACATTATTAATGGTTAGGTGATGTACCTCTCCTTACTCTGCGGTCTCCCCTGCACCAAGGAGAATTGTCTTGTTATGTGTGTATAAAGTAATGTCGGGGTCAGCACTCACCATGTCTTTCAATTACAAGTTAGAATTTCTTATTCAAGGCTTACATTTCTTAGGTTATGCTGCCTTGGAGCGATAGAATAGAACGAGGAGTGGATTGAAGTCAAATGATATTAGGATAGTAACTTTTCTTACTATTTGGATTGTTAAAACAGGATGGAGTGAAAATGGAATATGATGGAATGCATTGCCTCTTTTTCTTCCACTTTAATTTGAGGGATGGAATCATTCTTTTTCCCCAATCTATCACAAACTTAGAACATAGAAAACAATAAAAACATTTTTTTTATTGTTTTCATTAGTTCCTATACAAACTTTTAAAAATAGGAAATAAAGTAAAAATAATTTGACACTTTTTCGGTCAATAATGAAAGCACAAAGTAAACCAAATGGTTTACACTTCCTATTGATATCATTTAAATTTTTTTATTTATGGATAGATAGAGAGAAGGACTGACCTTTCACCTTTAAAACAATTAATATTTTTTGTGAAAGCTTAGTTAGCAGAATGTGGTCTGGAAAGCATTCATTTTTTCTCTTACTCTCTCTCATTCTCTTTTCTGTGCTCCATGCACCTGCTTTTGCGATAAAAAGGTTAGCTTTATGTCACTATTATTGTGAATTTTGACACTGATAATTTTGCTCCCTAGCTTCTGCTATATATTGTAAATTTTCACCTTTTCCCGAGTCCCAACTAGCTAAGCTAGCTAGGCCAGTCATGTATTATAATCATTACTATTATTATAAGATTACTTTTTTATGCCATTTTTTTGTTAATATAGCTTTCCAACTATATCACTTTTATAGATTGCCTCTTGGTTTTATTCTTGCTTTTCTTATTTTTGTTATCTGCATATTCATCTCCTCCAGTGACATTAGTTTTGAGTGTCACTCAACTGTTCCGGGGATATTTTAAACATGTCTTTGGTGCCTTAGCAACTATAATTTTTCCTTTTCATGCCAAGAATATAAAGTTTATAAACTACATTATCCATATCTAATATAGCTATATACACACTACTAGAAAAAGGAGTTTTAACATTGTCACATTAACATTGGTTTTTTTTTCTTTCAACAAATTGATGTTAACGAAAACGCGGTGGCAAATTTGTAATTATGTGGAGAAAGTTAACATCAATATTCTTAAAACACAAAAACCGATGTTAACATGTCCTTGTTAACATCGATTTTCTGAAAACACGTAAAAATCGATGTTAACATGACTAGTTAACATCGGTTCTTAAGTGTTTTCATAAAACCGGTGTTAACGAGGACTAGTTAACATCGGTTTTCATGTGCTTTTAAGAAAATCGATGTTAACGAGGACTAGTTAACATCAATTTTTATGTGTTTTTAGGAAAACTGGTGTTAACGGGGACTAGTTAACATCGGTTTTTAAATGAAAACTGATGTTGTTCTTGTTAATATAAAACAAATCTGGGGCCTCAAATCATTTACCCTTCTTTGTCGCGCGCTTTTCTTTTGCATCTTCCTCAACCTCAGCTCTCATTCTCAGTTGCCATTTTGATTGTTGTCTCTACCTCAGCTCGTGCTTGTTGTCGTCTACCTCAACTTTCATTCCAGTAGCAGCTACCTCGCTCTCGAGTTTCCTTGTTGAAGCAAACCTCGTGTCTCCATCCGAGGTTAGTATCAACTATTATCTCATGTTTTCGTTGTTGCCCAATAATACTATTGTTGTATTTTATTGTCGCTGTTGGGTATGGTTCTGCATTACCATTTTGCGTGTGATGTATAGGTTCAATGTGTTATTGCTGTAAATAGAATGAAGTTGCCCACTAAGTGCTTAATAGAATGAAGTTTACCCTTCTGTGCAAAGTACTACTCCATTCTCCTTGGGTTTAGAAATCATTTCAATTGGAACCCCTTATAAGGTCTTAGATTTAAATTTGTTTCTCATTTCCACCCCCTTTGTTCTGTGGTGGTGAGAGATATAGAATGTTGTCATTTTTGTATATTTTTCATGGGAAGAACATTTGGTTGTTTGAAGTATTATCATAACAAGTCTATTTAATATAGGTTTATTTATTTTTATGCTTTTTTGCCTCATATCTTTTTGTGGCTGAAGTGAAAAAACAATGAATTATGGTCAAACTTCTTACTGTTAAATACTTAGAAATATACGTAATTTTTAGAGTATATACTTCCTATCCTAACAACATGTTCAGATCTCTTCGCTGACTCTGTAAAAGAAGGGTAAATCTTTTCCTGATCCATGTTTTTAACTTTTTATCAACTTATGTTGTCTTTATGTATGGTTAAAGGGGTTTGGGGAGGGACGTATATGTACACTGTTTCACCAGCACGAGTGAAGAGGCCGTGTTCCTGGGATTTGGACCTACCAGGTCACAAGGCAGCAACCTTGCTGTTGTGCCTAGGTTCACCCTCTTGTCACTGTATATGGCATATTGGGATATTTTGGTTTGTAATTGAACTACTCTTGAATACTAATTGTTATCAATTATGGTTTTGAATATTGGTTGCTCTTGCATATGTCGGTGCTTGTTTTGTTTAGATTTCCTTAGAATCTATTAGGTTTAGATGGTTTTTTATTATGCAGGTTTCTTGGTGCTGCTGGTGTATTATACATGCTTACATCTGCATATACTAGTGAGATTTGCTTAAGTTGGAAATTCTCCTTCGCTCTCTGTTCCCCACTTTACTTTAGCAATTTACCCTTCACGGATCTTTTCAAGCAGTTTTTGGTATATGATCACTTATGCCTTTGGGTTCATATTATAGTGATATTATTATTATTATTATTATTATTATTATTGGTGTGAACTGGTTTTGTTTGCCTTGGCATTTGTACTGTACAGGTTATGGAAGTGAATGAATTTCTTCATTTGGTTTCATCAATTATGTTGTCTGAATCACAGATTATGTAGCAGGAACTTTTAAGTCTTGCATTAATGGGGTGACTATAAAAATGATGACTTTGTCATGAGCATTTATGTCAGGATATATTAGCATAATGATATGTTGTTGTTATGGATTGGTATATGCTAACTTTCATATAGGAAGAAGAAAGAATGTGACACCAAAAATCCTGTTAATTGGAAGAATTGCATAGGCTTTTTATTCAACTAGAACGTGGCCTTTAGATCAAGCTCGTCCATCTTCTGGGACTAGGTGCCTTTTTGGCGTGAAATGGCCTAGCAATTATGCTGAGGATGTTGTGGCAATAGCTCTGTCACATTCCAATGTTTGGTGAAGCAAAATGTTGGTGTGGAGTGTTACTGGCAATCTAGGGGATGATGTGGCACTTACCATATTTTATAATAGTTCTAAAGGGGCTCTGGGGTGCTGAGATAAGATGCTTGTAAACCTTGATACTATTTGACCCTGACTTGCAAATGCCTTGGTCAAATTCGTCTCATTCTTAGTTTTGAATTTGACATTATGCTGCCTGTTGTGGTGATCTTACTTCGTGGGGCTGTATAATGAGTGTAACAATAACAATATTCATAAAGAACTCACTGTAAATTTGTATGCACTATGGACACTGCAATTATAATAACCAAGGCTAAATAAATAAAAGAAAAAGAAAGAAAGAGAAGTTTAAATTTACAATATTTTGTCGCAAAAAGCGTTAGCGACAGAAATAGCGACGGAATTAGGGACAGAATTAGCGACAGCTGGAATCTGGCGCCGTTAGCGTGGGATTGGCGTCGTTAGCATGAAAATGCAGCAGAAGCCCAATTTTCACTGGAAGATGGCGCCAGTAGCGCCAGAGTGGAGCCATTAACGCCAAACGCACTGGGAGTTGGCGCCAGTAGCGCCAGATTGGCGCGGTTAGCACCAGAAGTGCTCCAGGAAGCCAATGTCCTCTAGAATGTGGCATCGTTACGCGAGTTTGGCGTGATCAGCGCGGGAACTGTGACAGGGCCACTATAAAAGGTCATTTACGCGTTTTTGGGGGCCAAAACCCTTCCTTCTTCTTCCTCTGGACCTTTTCCACCATTAGAGCACTAGGGAAGCTTCATATCTTCACCAATCTTCATCTAAACACTTCCCTCCCAGCATGAAACTTGTAGGGAATCATCCTATAAGCTAGAATCCTTCATCACTTTTCCCTAAAAACCTTCAAATGGAGAGATCGCATTCTCTAGGGAACTTCACAAATCTTGAGTTTGGCGGGGAAAGGAGGCGATTTACGGACACCCATGCTTGGAGAAGTGATCCTCTAGCATTCCTTGACTGTTTAGAGGTAATAAACTCAAGTTTTACCGTTTGATTTGTGAAATTGTTCTTGAGGTAAATAGTGACCCTTTTGAGTTAGAGTTGGAACTAGACTTGAGTCCTTTAGAAAAGTATGTTTAAGAGGTTGTTGTGATGAAGGATTAGCTTTGAAATATTGATTTTTTGAACTTTGGATTTTTGGCTCTGAGAAATGCATGTGTAGGAAGAATGTTGGTTAAATTGGTGATTGTAGGTCATGCATGAGCCTTGATGCTTGTACAATATGTGCTCAGAAGGCTATATAAACAATGAAATTGTACCATTTTAGCCATATTGTTAATCCTTGAGTTTTAGCCTGTATAGTGTTGAATTCTCTAAATTGGTTGATGCAGAGTCTTTGGGAGACTCTAGCGACTTGGTTAGGCCGAGATAGATCCTGCTGAGGGTCTGTGAGTTGACTATTAGGTGGTTAGTTCTCATAACCTTAAGATAGAGGACTAAGAGGTTTCAATGGAAAGGAATGATGTTTCTTTTCATTCTAACGGTTGAGAATCGTTATTATGTACTTAATGCCTTGTAAGGTTATGTTGTTATTGATTTTGCTTGTGTGCCTTTGTATAGGGCGTGACACCGAGGGTGTCAATGGTGTAGACCACAGTTCTGGGTTTGGACAGCAGAGCACTGCGTTGCCAGGTAAGCTCTTTGCTCTTGGGGAATGTTTCCCACTGCCTGTGTTCCACCATACTCCGAGGGAGTGATGGTTGCATACATGATGCATGTGCATTGAATTGGTTATTACAACTTTCCTCATGATAATATGTATGCATGATTCTATGCTTTGTGTGTATGGTTGCCTTTCTGATAGATCTTCTGGCCAGTTAGATAGATATGGACCTCCCTAGGAGTAGAGCGCAACTCCTAGTTTGGTTTGCTCGCGTAAAGGGTGATGATGATGATCCCTTAAGACTAAGAAATAGGTGGTCCCGTCGCAGTTGAAGCCTATTCTCGGAGGTGCCATATTCGTGCATCCATGTGTAAAAGGGTAGCTCCCGATGGGATGGCATGGGTATGAGTTCCTGTCTCACACTGGGGATTGAGAGTCCCAAATGCTGATGATGATGCATCTTGTGGCGGACGTAGTACCGCGGATATACATTAGAGCTAGAGAATGGCTATGTATTGTTGTGAGGGCCAGGTGGCCGAGTGATTGTGATGCCTTTGATGTTGAGTATCATGGAAGTGAACCAGGGGGGAGGAGAAGCCTCCAAGAGCCTTGAGCTTACTGAGATTGTATCTCACCCCGTGTGTGGGGATTATTTTGCAGGTGATACATCTGGCAGAGATGATGGGTCCTAGGGCAGGAGGCCCCGGTAGGGACAGACTCTGTGTAGCTGATTAGCAGTGTGTTTTGAGAGCATTGTGGCTCATTACTTTTGTTTTGATGTATTTTGTACCCCTGCGAGAGAAGATGTGTGTGTACACATATTATGGTTTCTGTTTATGTTTATGATGTATAAACACTGCATGTTTTGTACCTCGTGTGAGGATGTGATATATGAGATCAAGACACTGGAAGCCTATTCTTTTGTATAGACATAGTGAGTGTCTTTGGTGATGTATATGTGAATACATACAGTTTATTCTCCTAATATATATGTATAGATATTATTGATGTATCTGTCGTTATTTTATGTTATTTGGATCGATGAGGCTGGCTATAGTGTATTGGAATTCGTATATTAATTGAGGTTACGTACCATACATAATGAATCAAGAAATATGGTTTTGAAAGGAAAAATGCTTCCGTTGTTTCAATTATTGGTTTTTAAATTAATTACCGCGTTAATCTAATTAAGTAATTGTTAATACACCGGATGCATACGAGGTGTTACAGCAATGTTGGACCAATAGTGCATATGATTGATGGAGACTACTGTTCATTTGCCCTGAATTGAAATTAACTTCCTTTAATGCTGGTAATAGTTGCAGCAGAGATCTTTTGTCCATTTCAGCCAACGAGTTTCACAACAAGGACAAAACCTCCACTTCTAGTTCTAACCAACTTTTCCATTAATTTACAGCTTGTGTTTTTTGGCCTTTTCGCATTAGCCTCATCCTAACTTTAATTGAACACCCAATATTGTAATTAAGATGAACCACATCCATCATGTTACTTTGGTTTTGGCTTGAGATATGCCAATTTAGTTCCTTTTCTGGTAAATCTGTTTTTGTTTTCTTATGCTTTGGAATCAAGCCTTGTAAGCTTACTTCCTTTTTTAGTAAATATAGTAGTTGTCCTTCAAAGATTGTAGTTGGTTTGGTGGCTGAAACTGGAACACGGCATTGTCATGCATAAAAGCAAACACAAAAAAGCAAACTAATTTTACTCTAGTGATGTTATTGTTTATGTATTTTATATGCTTGATTTATTCACTTTTGGAGCTGCATAATTGCTAGGCCATTGGTCATTGTCATTGTTAATGTATTTTAGGCCTTGGTCCACTTGAAAATTTTGCTTATGGAATTAGACGATTACATCTCAAATACAATATCAATATAATTTGGTTGTGACTTGTGAAGCTAGAGAGAGTTCATGTGTGTATGAAAGAACTTTTGTAATCTGACACCACATGTATCATTTGTATGCAGTTGTCATTTGCCTCTTTGCATCATCATCACTAGATTCATTGTTGGAGATTGTCATTGACCATCCTCTCAGGTAATTACAAAAGTCTTTCATATTTTTATTAGCTTCTATATGTAATGCGTGCTTGTGTAACTTATTTTGTCCACATTGTAAGATTGGGCCTTGAAGCCCAAAGGCATGTGAGAAGAAAAACAAAAAATTTTCAAAGCGGAAACACACATACCATTCAAGAATCATTCTTTAGGACATAGATGTTACCTTGTTTATATTCGAAATTGATGATCAAGAATAGGCTTGAAGATACAAGCCCTCTAATGTTGATCCACACCACTTCTTGTCAAGACTCAAGAACGCTT
>PYAF01002832.1:177132-195177 GCA_007407185.1 Glycine tomentella | reverse complement strand
CTAGACTAGGAACTTAAATTTAGGAGTAGACATCTAGTATCCATGAATCCTCATGATCGTGATCCCATCACTGATATTCAAGAGATACCTATTCTATTCCAAGGGTTTTATCCAGTTACTCATATATTAATAATAATATCGAGACAAAATATGAAACAAGATAAAGAGCGCTTATAATTTATTCATGACAACATTGAAAGTACATGTACGTCCTAATCTAAAGATTGTCTCTAGGACATCCATATACTAACACACATCCCTTTTAACCCTTACTTTACGTAAATCACTTACATTCTATCACTATGATTTCTTTGCAGGAAGAACAACCAAGTGAGCCTGCAACCCTAGTTACACCTTCACCATCAATAGAACCCAAGCCACCGCCAGCCTCTGCTCCTTCACCAAAGGTAAGCCTTTTGTTAAACTTAAATGTAAACTAATTAAATATAGAATGCAAGTGATAGTCATTGATTGTGACTTATTCATTATGAGAATGTTAAAGAGTATAGAAGTACGTAAAAGGAGAGCGAACCGAAATGTAAACTCTAATGTTATATGTTCATTATAGGTTGTAGGAGAGCGAACCCTTTTCCCGTTTGCCTCGTCATCTTTACCTTCATTGTTGGACATTTCACACAGATCATCATCACATGTGTGAATATGTTTCATTTTTTTGTTGTACAATTTGTCTTATGATTGTTTTTAAAATATTTTGTATGTCAAGTATGCATGTTGCTTTTTCTATACAATTAATGTTCATTATGAGTGAACCTTAGTTTCCCGTTTGAGATTCATTATAGTGATTCTTCTAGACAGTTTGGATTAATCATTGTATTGATTCTTGAATTGTCCGTTTGGACAGTTTGGGAACACTCATTTTTTTATAGTATATTAATATGTATATGTTGAGTTTATTTTCTTAAATTTGATGAAATTTCCGTACAATGCATTTCACTTTGTTCTCCGGGTGCATACTTGACTATGGTGGAACTCATGTCACCGCTTTCATGTTGTGTACTTGGAGATCAAAGCGAAATGCTGTCAAAATTTCATCAAATTTAAGATATGAAACTCAATCTATACATACGAATATACTATAAAAAAAAGTCTTCTTAAATGGGATAGGGCCACACCTAGAATGGAAAAAGTGAGGTTTTCATGCATGGAATAACTTTGTGAGTATCACAGAGTTATTAATTAGATGGGTCGAAGTTGGATGAATGCAAGTCGCATCACGGTTGAGTATGAGGAAGGCGTTGAACATTTCTTGCAATTTGCATCAGAAATAAGTCGACCGGATGGGGATGAAAAATATTTTTGTCCCTATATCAATTGTTTGAATGGAAGACGCCAAGCACTGGACGACATACGAGAGCATCTTCTGTGCGATGGGATTAAGAAGACTTATATGACATGGATATGGCATGGTGAATTGACAGACACGCAGAGGGTCTCGCAAACTAAACTGCTTGATGTTGAAATCAGAGATCGATTAGAGGATATGATTCGTGATTTGGGACGTGAGTCTTTTCAGTAAACACATGCCCCTATGTATGATACGTTGGAAAGTGATTCGAAGAAGTCGTTGTATCCGGGGTGCAAAGAGTCATTGACACTGTTGTCCGTGGTGTTATATCTGGTTAATGTCAAGGTCATATATGGGTGGAGTGACAAAAGCTTCAATTCACTGCTTGAGGTAGTTAATGACATGCTTCCAAAGGAAAACACATTGCCAAGAAGTTACTATCAGGCGAAGAAGATACTTTGTCCGATGCGTACGGAGTATATGAAAATTCATACTTGTCCTAATGACTGCATATTGTACAGAAATGAATTTGAACAAATGCATAAATGTCCCACGTGTGGGGTATCATAGTACAAAGTGAAGGACGATGATGATTATGGCAGTGAACAGAGCACAAAGAAAGCCTCCCCCCTCCCCGCGAAGGTATTGTGGTATCTTCCGATCATTCCAAGGTTAAGTGTCTGTTTGCTAATGAAGATGACGCAAAAGACCTTACATGGCATGCAGAGGGAAGAAACAGTGATGGAATGCTCTGACATCCGGCAGATTCCTTGTAGTGGAAGAAGATTGATCATTTGTATCCGGAATTCACCAAATGTTGATTCCAAGGGAGCTTCATGAAGTTTGGAAGTCTTTGATATAAGAAGAGTTTTGTACTTTCAACATGCTTGAAGACTTGGAATCTTATGTAAAAGGAAAGCAATCTGATTGATCCATGCATTCACATATTTAATCATTCTCTCATTGATTTAATAAAGTGTTTTTATAAAAAATCAAACAAATCTTTTTATACTTTGCCAAGGTTTCTTTATTAACTCAAAGGTTTTTGGAAAAATTGTTTTATACTGTTGTAATCGATTACATTAAACATATAATCGATTAAATTGTTCTTAGTTTATTCTGGAAAAACCTTCAAGAACAAAGTAATCGATTACCTATCGGAATAATCGATTATTTAACCTTTGTTTTCACATACACTGTTTTGTTGAAACACTTTAATCGATTACCAATAAAGTATGATCGATTACAAAGCTTTACATTGCTACTCATGGTTTTAAGACTTTCTGGAAAAATTGATTACCAAAGATAGTAATCAATTACACAGTGCATTTTGTTTTTTACAAGTTCCTGTCTTAATCGATTACAAAGACGGAATAATCGATCATTTTGCTCGTTGCTCATACCCAGAAACTTTGTTAAACACTTTAATCGATTACAAGGTTTATTTAATCGATTACATGAGCTTTTTAATCGATTATTAGGCGCGTTTAATCGATTACAGGCAGTTACAAAAAGCTGTTATAAATAGAACCTTGACTCAGCTGCTTAATCGACTTTATGAAACACTATCCATTCGTATTTTCTGAGCTTAAACAGTCTTGTGAGCATTCTTAAGAGTTTTCCAAGGGATAAAGTCTTCCGTGCTCCATTGTGCATTGATCATGTGTGGTAAAGTCATTCTTGGAGCTTGAAACCATTTCAATATTAAGGAAAGCTATTCTTTTTGATTTGTAATCAATCAACCTAAGCTGATAATTTTATGTTGCATTGTATCATTGGATCATCAGATTGTCTCTCTCCTTAATCTGGTTGTAATTTTTTGTTTTCTATTTTCTTTGTGGATTGGCTATTGTAATTGGGTTCTTGCTTGTAACTAGAGAAGGGGTTCTCTAGGTGAAAGAACTGAGTAGTGTTCTCAGGTTCTTGTCTCTTAGAATCTAATAGGGTTTTAGATTTCTGTACTTTTCTAGGGTTGATAAAGGGAGACTTTGTAATTGCTTGTAAGAACAGAAAATTATAATAGTAGAACTCTAACCTAGTGTTGGTTGGAAGAAAACTGGATGTAGCTTCTAGTGTTGAAGTGAACCAGTATAAATCTGCTTGTCTTGTTTATCTATTCCTTAACTCTTATATTCTTTGTGTTCTTGTTTAAATTGCTTGATCAATTATATCATTTTTTATTCATTGAATTCCTTGGGGCTGAAATATTTGATTGAATAAAGTTCTTGGTTTTTGAAAAGTGATAAAGATCCTAGGAACTCTGATTTTGATTAAAGAATTTATAAAAATACCAAGGCTTAACCAATTCACCCCCCTTTGGTTAAGTGTGAGATATTCATATTCTTTACAGCAAAGACCCAAGAAATCTCAGGCTTGCACTTTCCAGTGATGGACTGAATCCCTACGGCAATTTAAGTACTCAGCACAGTTCCTGGCCTGTTTTGCTAGTCATTTACAACCTGCCTCCTTGGTTGTGCATGAAGTGCAAATACATGATGTTGTCTATGATGATATCAGGCCCAAGACAGCCAGGAAATGACATTGATGTTTATCTTAGTCCCTTGATTAAGGACTTGACAAACTTGTGGGATGAGGGGGTTGTCGTGTTTGATGGGTATCGAAAGGAGACATTCAAGTTACGTGCAATGCTATTTTGTACCATTAATGATTTTCCAGCGTATGGGAATTTAAGTGCACACGGTGTAAAGGGTCATCGTGCATGCCCTATCTGTGAGCAAGACATGAGTTACTTGCAACTTAAACATGGAAGAAAAACAGTTTACATTCACCATCGACATTTTTTGAAACCTTATCACCCTTATCGGCGATTGAAAAAAACATTTAATGGAAGTCAAGAGCATGAAATTGCACCGATTCTATTAATCGGTGAGCAGGTTCTTAAGCGGGTTGAGGGCATCTATACTGTATTTGGAAAGACTCAAAAGAAGCAGAAAGGTAATACTTGCATATGGAAGAAGAGGTCGATACTGTTTGATCTTCCATACTGGTCTGATCTAGATGTTAGACATTGTATCAATGTTATGCATGTGGAGAAAAATGTGTGTGACAGTGTCATCGGCAGTTGCTTAACATTCAAGACAAGACAAAGGATGGTTTGAACACTCGTTAAGATCTTGCTGAGATGGGTATACGTAAGCAGTTAAATCCTAGGTCCGATGGTAAGAAAATTTACTTGCCTCCAATATGTCACACTTTGTCAACAAAGGAGAAGATAAGTTTCTGTCAGTGTCTGTGCCAAGTAAAAGTGCCACAAGGATACTCTTCAAATATTAAGAGCATTGTATAGATGAAAGATCTGAAACTAGTTGGCTTAAAGTCTCACAATTGCCACGTGTTGATGCAACAACTGTTTGCCGTGGCGATTTGAGACATTTTGCCCAACAAAGTGAGGCATGCTATAATCGCCTGTGCTTGTTCTTCAATGCCATTTGTACGAAAGTCATGGACCCTGTAAAGTTAGATGACTTGGATGAAGAGGCGGCAATTATCTTGTGTCAGTTGGAGATGTATTTTCCTCCTTCATTTTTCGACATAATGGTTCGCTTACTTGTTCTTCTGGTGACGGAAATTAAATTGTGTAGTCCTGTTTATTTATGGTGGATGTACCCGATCGACCGATACATGAAGATCTTGAAAGGGTATACAAAAAACCTACACCCTTCTGAAGCATCCATAGTTGAAAGGTACATTGCAGAAGAAGCTGTAGAATTTTGTTGAGAGTACCTTGAAAAAGCAAAACCTGTTGGTCTTCCTGACTCACGACATGACGACAGAGTGACCGGAAAGGGTACACAAGGGTTGCATGTTATAATGCCTGCTTTGCAGGAATTGCAACAAGCTCATTTGTATGTCCTGAATAACAGTAATGAAGTCCTACCATACATGGTTCGTCATGAAGCATTACTCAAGGAAAGTAATCCAAGAATGACGAAGAATAGGCTGTTGAAAGAGAATAAGAAGACTTTCTTGAATTGGTTTAAAGATATAATATTTAGTGATGAATCTGCATCTGAAACAATAAGTTAGCATATGGACCAAAAAGAAATGTTAGAAGTTGGCAAGGGTACGATATCAACAAGTACTCCTTCTACACCTAACAAAAGATGAGAAGAGCACAATGCAAAACAGTGGGTTAGCCTAGGGGCCGAGTCGCAGCACTTCGCTATTGTACATGACCATAATCCACGTTTGGCGAGCATGCCTTACTTTGGAGTCATTAATGACATCTAGGAGCTTAATTATGTTACCTTCACTGTGTGTGTTTTCAAGTGCAAGTGGGTTGATATCAATAGCGGTGTGCGAACCGAGGACTTGGGATTTACTTTGGTAGATCTTAACAAGCTAGCTTATCAAGATGAACCTTTCATCATGGCAGAACAAGCTAAACAGGTGTTTTATGTTCAAGATCCGTGTGACGAAAGGTGATCAGTGGTACTACATGGACAAACCATTGGTATTAATCTTGACGATGATGTTGCGTTGATACAGGTGTCAGTCAATTCTCGACTCAAATACCTAACGTCAACAGAGAAGACGAAGTTGACGACGTTCATGCAAATCGTAATGATCATGATGAAGGAGAATTAATTAACATCACTTAATGTAATTTTTTATGTTAAATTTTTTTGACTTTTACAATTTCATATGTAACCTAACTTGTCACTTAACTTTACTAATCTGTGTTTTTTTGTTTTTAACAGGATTATGACTACACCACCGAGCTCCCCTCCTCATGCTGAGTCAGTGCATCCTCCGGAGTCAGCATCGATGAATCCTGAGTCAGCACCTCCTCTTGAGTCAGAACCTTCTCCGTCTACAGTGAAGAAGACTAGGAAAGCAACACAGCCGAGGTCACTAGCTACTAGAGCTGCTGGTACTGACAGAACAGTTGTTCATGTTGATCCAGCCACTGGGAAGGCTGATGGTCCTCAGGCAAAGAAATTGATTACGTATTTAGGTATCGTGGCTAGAGACAAGGTGGATGTCACCATCCCTAATTGGAAGGAAGTTCCTGCAGCGCAGAAGGAGTTGACTTGGAAGGACATTCAAGTATTACAACTTAAAGGTCTACTGTCATTGGTTGTAGTTATACAATTTAAATGTTGTTGTAACTGTAAAACTGACTTTATTGTAATGCAAGCTAAATTTGATATACCTGAAGCGTCCGACCAACAGACCAAGAAGATAATTCTGCAGACAGTTGGAGAGTACTGGAGGCAATTTAAGTCAGATCTGACCAGGAAATGGGTCTTGACAGAAGGCAAGGATGACGATGACGACGCTGTCTGCAAAAAATACGGCATTAGTAAGGAACAGTGGACCCAATTTTGTCAGAGTCGTAGAGCCGCTTCCTGGAAGGTTAGTTGAGTTACATTGTTTTACAATTTCACAATTATAAAGTCAAATAGGTGCATTTTTTTTAATCACATATGTGTAATTCTTACAGGATGTTAGAAAAAAGGCCCAGGCCATCCAGAAGCTGAACACTGCCCCTCACATGTTGTCTCGCGGGGTTTACGAGTTGTTAAAAAAGAGATTGATGGAGGAAAAACAAAAGAAACAATTGGAGGGAGCAACCCGTGATGACAGCACAGGGTAGCTTTGTCCCCAGTGGACGTTAGGATGTCCTGACTGCTGCCATTGGACGACCAGAGCACCCTGGTCGTGTCCATGCTGTTGGAGCCGATATGACCATCACACAGTACTTCGGACCGGCACTATCAACCTCTAGGAAGTCGAAGTCATCAACGGCGTCTGACGACTTGGATCGACTAAAAGAAAACATCATGGAAGAGCTGGAGCAGTCCATCACTGATAGACTTATGCAGTCCATCACTAAACGGGTTACCCAGCAGCTGATGATGTCCTTCAGCCAGCTACAGTCCCAGATGCAGTCTCAGGGTGCCATGCCGCCTGCAGATGTTCAGCCATGTTTCCTTGGTGCCCGTGTAAGCACCAAGGAAAGCTGTGTCGATGGTGCATCTGACAGGTGTGGGTTGTATGTTGATGACAATCCTCCCCGCCTAGTTGCTCTTGGAAGACTTTTTGAGGGGTCGACAACCGTGCATAGCATCCCTCTGGGGAATGATTAGGTCAAGGTGGGCATTGAGGAAGTTCAAGATGCTGATGCTCGCGTCCCTGTACCCACTGACGAGGTTCTGTTATTTGGGCAGGTCCTTAACACTTTCCTTGCTTTGCCGACACATCTTGTACAACCTATTTTGAATAAGGTATTTCATTTTTGCCTTATTTCTTCTCATTTAACAATGATTTTTCTCATATAAAGTTAATACGGTCGTTGACTTATGTTTGTTAACTGTGTAGGATAAACAGGGACCTCATGGACCAGCGAAACCTGTAAATAAGCCAGAACGTGTTGAGAATCCCTTGTACCAGATCGCATTGACCATCCTGGATCTTTTCTTCAAAAAGCTGCAGGTGCCATGGGACCCGTCAATGTTCAAGGAACATAATGACAAGTTCCCATTGTACATCAAGCAGGAGGATATTTCTGAGATCATCCATGGTGGTTAATGTCTGAACATCTCCGTTATACAACTGTGGATTGTGTAATTCACTCTCCGGTACCTAACGTTACATAACTAATTGTTTTATGTTCATGCATAATTGACTTTATTTACAAAACAATAGGCATATGAATGAGTTATGTTTGCAATCGGATCATCCCGATGTGTATGGATTCATCGAGCCATAGTCCATACAAAGATCTGGCCAATCTTAATTTGAATCTGAGGACTATCTCAAGAAATGGATGCAGAGTTCACATAAACATGTCTCCCTTGCAGCGTATTTGAATGGGTAAGTCAAAATGTACAAAACAATTTAATTACTGTATGTAGTATAATAACTTCTTTTTCTCCAACGCAATTCACATTGGCAACTAGTCGTCATATGTCCTAAGGTCAATGTTGCCGTGTAGTTCTGTTCGTTGCACAACAGGCCTGATAACTACATGAAAGGAATTATTAACAGGTAGGTTGTAATTTGTAACACATTTCTGTTATTATTTCTAACATATGAATATGTTAATTGTACAATATGCATGCATGTTTCTCTTAAGCAGTGCTTTGAAGGCAGTCCATGACACTGAAGGAAATAAATCCAAGGCTACTACTAAATGGATTGCGCTTAAAGTAAGTCTTTTAATAAATCATGGTTCATGTATTAAAAATAATATTTATTACTATTTACACTAATTTTTCGTTTAACTTTGACCATGCTATTGAATTTAGTGTAATAAGCAAAGACGAAGCACTGAGTGTAACTATTATGTCATGCATTGGATGTCGACGATAGTCCAAGGAGGCTTCAGGGAGAACTGGGACATGGTAATTGTCTAATTTAAAACTAATTTTATTTTTTTACTTGTTTTTGTTTTATACTTTTTAAATTATGTTTTATTATGTCATATAGTATTTCACTGATAAAAGACCACTAGAAGCCTAGACATTGAAGGCTATTAGGGTGAATGGGCTAAATTTTATCTTAGAGTTAGAGATCAAATATTAAGTTAAGTGGTTACGGGATTTTTTAATAATTGTATAAACATTAGGTTAGGAAATCATTTTTATGTACATTATTGACACTATTGAATTTTATTTGTTATTCAAATTTTATTTTATTGATTTGTATTCTGAAATTGGCTGGCTGGTATGGGTCTAGTATTTCATTTACAGGTTGAAGAACTGCATTAACTAAAAAAACAGAAAAAATATTAAAAAAATTAAAAAACCAACATCGATTTTCATAAGAAAATCGATGTTAACATACAATACAACATCGGTTTTCAATGAAAATCGATGTTGATAACATTGTATTGTAAGTTAACATCGGTTTTCTTATGAAAACCGATGTCCCTATGTGTATAACAACATCGGTTTCCATAAGAAAATCGATGTTGTTACCTACATAGGGACATTGGTTTTCTAAAGAAAACTGATGTTGTTATATGATGTCGTATTGTATGTTAGCATCGGTTTTCTTATGGAAACTGATGTTGTAGTGTAATATTTTACATTTACTTACATTTTATTTGTTACATATCGACATCGGTTTTTACTAAAAATCAATGTGGTACAATTTTGTTAACATCGGTTTTGAAAATCGATGTTAACTTCCAGACTTTCAACGTCGCCTAATTCAACATCGGTTCAAAACCGATGTCGACGGTAAAAAATAACCGATGTTAAATGCCGTTTTTCTAGTAGTGACACTTATAGGTGGTAAAAATAAGCTCAAAGTTGACAAATGCTTCTCAACTCCTGGAATGGCACCTAATCTTGGAAAGGTATTTTTTATGATCTTGAATAGTCTTATACTTGTAAAATATCTGAATTAATAGTTTTATCTTCTTTTTTATTATCAGATTAATAGTTATATCTTCTTTTTTTAATCAGATTAATAGTTTTGTCTTTTTTTTAATCAGAATACTTTTATCTTTTTTTGTTTGTATTTTTATTTATCAGATTGATATTTTTATCTTCTAAAGCTTATATTATATGAACATGTTATGCAGATAGCACAATATCTTAGAAAGTGAAGACTGATGCCAGATAAGAAAGTTAGTTTATCAACATTTGTTGGGATTTGTTTCAAGTCTGAGCATAAGTGGGGATTGTATGTAACTCTTTTTTTGGCTGTATTTATGTTTTATAGCTAATTACTCTTACTAGTGATATTGATGGGCAGTTGAAAGAGCTAGGACAAGCCGTGTAGAGTTTAAAATGGAAAGTAAATAAATTTTGCATGTGGGACTTGGAGAGGTATTGGGGGATTCTCTTTCAACTCTTTATAGACTTTATTAAAAAGTAATGAGTGTGTTGCATGAGATATTCTATTTTTTCAATAATATCCACATGTAAGCTACAAAGAAGAGGCTTTAGGGAGAACATTAGTGCATTAATGAATGCTGTATTGCTTTCAATAATCTTGATTTGCCAATAATTCATGCAAATTTAATTTATTTTTTACTATTTTGGGTGATAAATTGATTACTTAGAGGTGGCTTGTTGAGGCATGCTGGGCAATGTCAAGCTGCAAAGATGAGGATGGCATACTTAATTCAAGATACACTATGTGAGAAGATATGCATACATTTGAATTAATTTAAGTTGAAGAAATTATGACTTTAATAAAAAAAAAGGATTAAAAAAAGATTGATATAAAACAATATAATAATTTGCAATTGTTGTTAAAGGATTAAAAAGTCTTAAAAAAGAGTGGACCGCATAAGGATATATCCTCTACTATTGTTGTAGATTATAAATAAGTTACTAAGAATAATAATTTAAATTTAAATTAAATGTATAAAGTTAAAAATAAAATATACCATTTGAATTTTTAAAATATGTGAATAACTTTAATATAACTTTTAATGCAATTCTTTAATTTAGTTTAAAGATAAATGTTCATATGTTTTTTTTTCAATTTGGCACACCTCTTTATTATTTCAAATAATTAAGCAATTTCCACTTTGTTGAAAGAGCCAATGGCATTGCCCTTGCCATTCTCTAGCCTCTAACGTTACCATTCCATTATTAATAGGACCCTCCCTTTGTTATCTTATTCATTAATAAAAACACAACTTGCTTTCACAACTTGATCTTAAAATAATACAATTTATATTTAAATATTTTAATATAAAATTAATTTAAAAAAAATCTGACTATTAAATTTGCATTTAAGGTGAAAGTTATTCACCAAAGTTATTTTAAATTAAAATTAGGTTGCTAGTTGTATTGAAGTAAGTGATGTATGTTTAAAATAACTTGCTCAATCAGCTTGAAGGTTTTGGTAGTGATGATTGTATTTAGGTTTGTCTTCTATTCTTGTGTGTCATTTTTCCTAATTGACGTGATCAACAATGAGCTTAAAAATATGTTTATTGTCTTTGGAGGTTATGCATATTAGAATATGTCTTTTAAAATTACAGGGACGAAAATAAAGAACATAGATCATATTTTTTTTAAAAAAAAAAAAAAAGATATCATTCTACATCGGTTATGTATTAAACAACATAAAAAGTGACTATACAACACGGTTCTGGCACAAAACCGATGTAAAAAAACACTTTTGCATCAGTTTTTGACAAAACCGAT
Organism: Glycine tomentella; assembly: GCA_007407185.1. Taxonomy (NCBI): domain Eukaryota; kingdom Viridiplantae; phylum Streptophyta; class Magnoliopsida; order Fabales; family Fabaceae; genus Glycine; species Glycine tomentella. The sequence continues at coordinate 183,732 of PYAF01002832.1, read as the reverse complement.
GTTGTGAGTACTCCTCAACATCGATTTTTGTCAAAACCGATGTAGAAGTGTATTTTTCACATCGGTGTTTTCCAGAATTGATGTAGAATTGCATAAGACATCATCAGTTTTTACTAAAAATCGATGTTAAATCATGCACATCAACATCGATTTTTAGTAAAAATCGATGTTGTTACATCATTCAGCATCGATTTTTACTAAAAATCGATGTTGTTTATGCATATTTTAATTTTTTTTTGTTTATTTTTTACGAAGCAACATCGGTTTTTCTTAAAAACCGATGTTGTATATTTTTGTTAACATCGATTTTTGAAAACCGATATTAACATTGACACTTTTAACGTCGGTGGTTTCAACATCGGTTAAAAACCGATGTTGAAAGCCTTAAAAAACTAATATTAAATGTCTATTTTGTAGTAGTGTTTGTGAGACATAATCTGAGGCAACATCCAGTACGAGATGTAGAAATCAGGTGCAAATACATGGAATGACATGCATGACTAGCATAAGACGGCCGCAACATTTTTACATCCAGTACGAGATGTAGCTATATACAGTACAATATGTAGAGGCCATGTACACCCTGGAAAAATTCATTTTATGCATTCATATAGTTTACATAATTATGTTATGGATTCATTTGACTATATTGATGATTTACTAACGTACTAACATGTTTGGTGGTTTAGTTTTGCCTACTGAGAAATTTTATTTCTCACTAGATTTTTTTATATTTTTAGATGGCAACAGTGGTCAGTTTCCTTGATGCCCTGGATTGGTGGTGGTGTAGGGATGAAGATATGAACTAGGCTGGTGTGTGGAAAATACTATACTTGTTTAATAATGACTTTTGTAACACAGACTTTGGCTACGTTTGTGTGTGTGTGTGTGTGTATATATATATATATTAGTTCAACAACTTCTATAATTTATACATTTTAGAATTTTTACTAATATACGCTTCTTAAAATTTAACCCTAATAAAGATATAACATCTAGAATAATTTTAGGTCGTTACATAGTTTCCTTGTTTCAGTGTTCTCCCTATCCTAAAGCAATACTTAGAGCAAAGCTTTTCACCAAATTTTTGTAAGGAAAACCCTATACCATATTGTTCAACTCAATGCATAATCAAGAGAAACAAAAATCAAAATTGAGCTTCTCAACAAACCCTAAAATAATTAGAGAAGAAATGAACAATCTAACCCAAGAGAAAGAGGGATGAACCTGCGAGAGAAAGGTCAAGAGAGATACAAAGAAGAAAGAGAAAGAACTTGAGATTCAAAGACTATAAAAGCGTCGTTGAGGTCACAGAGCCCAAAGTAAGGTTCGAATATGGACTTTTTGACCAGGAAGGGCACTTTTTTAAAAAAATTGAAATTTGGGACTGTTGAACACGCCTAAAATAGGCATGTTTAAACACGCCCAATTTAGGCGTGTTTGGGTTCTATATAAGGCCAAAAAAAATAGCTTTTTACCATTGTCACTATTTAACCTTTTGGGTGAAAAAGTTAGGCTTGGTTCGCTTTAGAGTTTGGGTAGATTTATCTTGCATCGAAGCTCTGCCAACAAGTGGATTTTATAATTCAGCATGTTATATTATTGAATTGTTAGCGCCGTACATTTTATGTTTGTAGAAAATTGTTAGGGTACATGTTAGGTTTGTAGAAAATTGTTAGGTTCATAGAAAATTGATTAGGTTACTAGAATGTTAGGTTCGTACATGTTAGTAACAAAATTATTAGGTTCGTACATGTTAGTAGGAAAATTTATTAGTTCGTTCATGTTAGTGTTAGCTATGTACATGGTAGGTTTGTAGAAAATTGTTAGGTTCGTAAATTGTAACGATGTAAGGTTTAGTGTTTAGGTTTTATGGTTTAGGGTTGATGTTGTTTATGATAATTGTTTAGTGTTTAGGGTTAATGGTTTGGGTTTTTGGTTTGTGGTTTAGGGGGTAGGGTTTATGGTTGATGGTTTATGGTTGATGGTTTAGGGTTTAGGGTTTAGGGTTTTGTGTTGTCACTGTTTGTTGTAAGGTTCATTGTTTTGTGTTTAGGGTGTTTGGTTTAGGGGTTAGGGTGTATGGTTAATGGTTTAGGGATTAGGGTTTAGGGTTTATGGTATTTGGTTTAGGGGTTAGGGTGTATGGTTAATGGGTTAAGGTTTAGGGTTTATGTTGTTTAGTTTAGGGGTTAGGGTGTATGGTGTAGGATTTAGGTTTTATGGTTTAGTGGTGATGTTGGTTAGGTTAATTGTTTAGTGTTTAGGGTGTTCGGTTTAGGGGTTTAGGATTAAGGGTTAGGGTGTATGGTTAATGGTTTAGGGTGTTTGCTTTAGGGTGGCATTCAACAATGTTTTGGGTTTATGTAGTTTAGAACTCATGAGTTTGAACAAAGAATAACAACAAATGCAAATGCAAATCAGTGAGGCTTCTATAGGCGTGCGTAGGAAGTAGCCGCATATTAGCCAAGTTCATCAAACCATAGATTTACTTGTGAACGTTTGTCGTCTTTGTGTATCGTAGTTGACTCGAGAGTCTTGAGCGACTCTACCAACATTGATCTATTTTGACAAATCTAAGTAGTCATAACCAACATTATTTTTAGTTCTTGACACATCATCATGGCCAAGGTTGTTAAGGGGTAGGGTGTATGGTTTATGGTGGACGTAAGGCCAAGTGTCAGCGGTGTTCATTAGATATGAGGATTTGGTTAAGGGTTTAGGGTGTTAGCTTTATGGCATTAGAGGATTTGGCTAAGGGTTTTGTGTTTACGGTGTTAGTTTTAGGGTTTATGTTTAAGTGATTATGGTTTAGGGTTTAGGATTGATAGTTATGTACATTGGGTTTAATTAATTTGATATGATAATTATTTGTAATTTGTTGTCAACCGAAGTCAAATTTTGTTTAATTTATTTATATTAAGATAGTCGTTAGATGGTTGACTTATCTTCGAGTGAATCTTCGCGCTCTGGATCCGATCATGAGGGTGAGCCCATGGATTCGATGACACATGTCATCCCTACCTCGTATAAGTGGGGTGTTTTGCGTAGGCGGACTCAGCGGACCCACGTTTCACAAGCTGTGTGGAATGAGGACTCAACTCTCCTGTTGAAGACTCGATGCGGTAAAGAGACGGGGGGGCCACAACACGACGATATACCTGACATTGTTGGTGATATGTTTGGACATGTTGGCTTTCTACACATCGCACGCATGTGACATATTCAGGTATGCAAGTAGGAAATTAGTAGAGTAAATAATTTTATCTAAGATGAATGCATATGAATTGATTAGTTAATTTGTTTTAAGATCGATGTTGCACGTATTAGTGCTCTGGTTGAGCGGTGGAGACCAGAGACCCATACCTTCCACATGATGCAGGGAGAAATGACCATCACATTGGAAGACGTAGCTGGTATTTTAGGTTTGTCCACTGAGGGCAAAGTCGTAACAGGAGTCACTGTGGCCGATTGGGAGATCGTCGTTAAGGAGGTTTTCGGTCATGAACCTCAGGCAGACACCGAGCTTAATGGTGGATATTTGCATCTGTCTTTCTTTGATAGACATTTTGCGTACTAGGGTGAGGGTCAGCCCGATTTGATCGCTGTGATGCGTTTTACTAAGGCGCACATTACACGAATTCTTGGATCATGGCTACTAAGCGACAGATCTGGGGGGAGCATGGTCGCAGCGCGTTATATCCCATTGCTTGCTGGGGACTTCAAGGAGATTGGAGCATATAGCTGGGGCTCTGCGGTCCTTGCACATTTGTGTAGACAAATGTGCGAGTGCACATATCCACGCAGAAGTGACATTGGTGGGTGTCACATGCTGCTTCAGGTGTGGGTGTAGCTCATATTCCCACCCATTGCTCCAACTATTTTATATCATAATTCTTTCAAATATCCTATACAATTAACACAATATTATAAAATGTATGAAAGTAATAAAATTGATTCATTTAATACCATCAATATAATATTCTAAAATAGACTTGTAATATAAATTAAAACAAAAGATTTTTGAACAAGATTTACTATAATAGTCTAAATCACAACTGTTTCTTACAAATCAAGCTTTGTCATAACCAATTTTGTTGCAACTAGATTTGCTGAAACAAACAAATAAACAAAATATGATTCATTAATATTATAAACATGGTAAACAAAATATGAAAAAAAAAGGTGAAACAAATAACAATATACTTGAAAGCAATACATTAAGAAGTTTTAAAGTAGGGAACATAACTCAAATGTCTAAAATACAACGTCCTAAACAGTTAGCTAAGTGCCATGATTTATTTATATAAAATTGTGGATGGTCAATTTAAGTCAATTGAGAACTTTTTAATATTGAAAATTATTTTATTTGGTCCAATTTTTGGAAGCAATCGAGAATTTTTTTAATTATAAAAGTTTGCTATTAAAACTTTTATAACATATGAATATTGTGTAGGTCCCGGATGAACTCAAGAGGGGGGTGAATTAAGTTTTATAAAACAATTAATAATTTAAAATCAAACTCAAAGTAATAATATGGAGATAAGAGATAAAGAAGACCAATCAATTTTAATGTGAAAAACCCAATTGGGTAAAAAATTACGACGTCCAAATTGGATAATCAATCCAATGGACAACTCCACTATGATAATTTTGTGTACAAGAGTTCCTAGTATCCTTGTTTTCTAGTCTACCCTTACACAACAATTATCCAACTGGTTTCCTTGTTTCCAAGCAAAAAGCTCTAGTCTCAATTCACCAAGAATAGAGACAGACTAGTATCCTAGTTTCCAATCAGAAGTCGCACGTCTCAATTCATCAAGAACAAATACAAAACTGGTATCCTAGTTTCCTAACTGTGACCTTTTCCAAAGTCAAGAAAAAGAATACAATAAAATAGTTACCTTTACGCTTCTATTCCTTAATCAAATAGGTACCTTTAAATCATGATGGAGAGTTAAAGAATCAAACTTGTCAAACGCTTCTATATGATCTCACAACAATTCTCTGAATAATGCAAACATAAACTCTCTAAAACTCTAATATTATTTGGAATGGAATGCATACATGAACACCAAAATTGTTTCTATTTATACTAATTTAAAGATATGATTTTAACCAATTTTTGAATGCAATCCTAAATATATTATATCATATTATTCAATGCAATCTTAAAGATATTCTGTTATATTATGCAATGCAATCTTAAAAATATTCTATCCTATTTGTTAATACAATATTAAAAGATATTCTATCCTATTTTTGAATGCAATCTTAAATTTTTTTATCTTATTATGCAATGCAATCTTAAAGCAAATATCTTGGAAAGATCAATCTTCTAATCTCCTTACATAAAATCTAATGATAAATATATATATATATATATAAAATAAAATTTATATTATTATTACGAGTTCACGGATCGGGTCATCGGGTCAACGGATCTGTAAATCTAAACCCGTGACCCAACCCGTATATGAACGGTTTTGATCAGTTCGGTTCGGTTTTGACCCAAATATATAAATGACCAAATCCAAACTGTTCGGATTAATTTGGGTTCACGGGTGACCCGTACCCGTGAACACCCCTACATTACGAACACCAGTATGTTTTAGTATATTTGATTTTTTAAAACAATTTGTGTAATGCAGTCTTATAGTATACTAATGACAGTTATTTTGAAATAAGGTTTAACGCTTTAGGCCGATTTCGAGCACACAAGCTGCTCTGGTATAGGATGAGATTAGAATCCCTCAATCAGGATGAGGTACATTTAGTCTTATTTGTAAGTGTTCATTACTGTGCTTTGATGGTCCATGTCGTTACATAATTGTGTGTTTACTTGGTCAGTATAGGTGGTTTTGCAACCATATCTAGAATACCACTTTCTTGGTGCATCTGAGCAGCAGCGACTGTTGTGGATGGCAACTACTCCTGTTATATGCTTTCACACCATGGAGTATTCGCAGTCGGACAGATGCATGCGCCAATTTGAGAGGGATCATCCAATCCCACGTACTCCCAGGAAGCTGAAGGGTGTGTATGACCTTTCCTTGCACTGTAAACGAGAAGACAATTGGGTCTGTAAGCTGAGACCGTTTATTAGATGTTGGGAGGTTCGGGACTAGCACATCGACCTTCCCCCTCTGGTTCAGGGCTTCATGTCACCAAACCATGAGTACATGATTTGGTACAGGGAAAATGGGAAGCGGTACATCTCGAAGATGGTTGCCAAGACTGGACATGGTGTAAGTTTTGCTGACATTATAATTTGTCTATTTATCTTTATGTTAGGAATTTTACCACGGCAAGCGTACCATTTTATCGTTGTAAGTTTCGAATTTATAAGATCGTCTCCACAGGGACTTGAGCTTACTCAGTTAATCCAACTAATATTAAATAGTTGAATAGATATGTACAAGTAGGTTGAACGATATTTCATTTGTTGATGCAAGTAAAGTAAACTAACTAAACTTAACGAAAATGAAAATATATTTATGAGAAAGCGGGATTGGATTTCATCATTCTTAACGTTCTATATTCAATTAATATTTACCATGCATAAATCACCGTCTATTCTTATTGATGCACACTAAGTTA
>PYAF01002832.1:154573-167663 GCA_007407185.1 Glycine tomentella | reverse complement strand
GGACACTTGGAAAGGCAATCATTATGACCAAGACAAGTGTTAGGACACTTGTATGGCACATAATTAACTTAGAAGATTTTTAAGGAAGTCATCATGAACTTAGTTAGGATCCAATGGAATGAGAAGTAATTAAGTTAAGATGGAACCAAATGGGAGTAACTAGCTAGGAAGGGTAGAAATGTCCATGAATATTATATCACTTTCCAACAACTATATAAAAGGGTGAAGGCTTTGAATGAAAGTCATTCTCAAAAACACCATTTCTACCACACCTTCACTTGAGAAATACCCTCCTTCCATCTCTTTCATTTCATTTCCATCCTTTCCTTTCCAAAACATCAAATTCTAGACAAGACATTCATTCTTTCAAGACCTTGAGGTGCAGCCAAGTACTTGGAGGAATTGGAAGCAAACTTGTCTGAGGTAGGTGAAAGTTAGGTTTATTTATCATTGATTCTTGAGATTATTCATATTGTTGTAAGCTGAATTTTGGACTGTTTTGAAATTTCTATATCTCCCTCTATACTTAACCAAACGAGATGTTTGACCACTCATTTTAAAGTTTGAGATGTCCTCTATGTTGTCCTAAAATATGGGACCAAACTAAGTAGTGAATCATGCCCAGAAATTATTTTAGCTCAAGCTATCCGAAACTGTCCACACCCAAACAACTTCTGCCATCCGTTTTGATAAATTTATTTCTCTCTCACTTCTTATTCAAATTAGGTGTATGATATATGGAATTAAATATCTAAATGTCAACTATAACATATAAAAATTTCAGCTAAAAAACTAGATTTTTTACTGATTGAAATAATGAAAACTCTAGGAGATGTTAGTATGAAATTTTGAGATTGTTGGCAGATTTGAATTTCTATTTGTAAAATATTATATCTAGAATTTTATAACTCCAAGTGAGGCATGTGATACCTTTTTAGAAATCTTAGGAAGTCTATTTTAACATACTAAAAGATGGGAATTTAATGACTGTTAGATGAGTATAGACTATAGGAGAAACCGAATGATATGTAGTAAGAAATCTTGTTGTTATGATGTTCTTTGTTATGATTTTCTTTGTGATGATGAAATCTTGATGTTTTGTGGCATAATTGTATGACATGAGTTATGTAGCTTTGCATGTCATTGAGCATGTCATGTGCATTAAGAAAGATAAAAAGATAAGACCTGAAAGGTGATACGGTTAAGCCGAGCACGACCCTGATGGTGCCCAAAGGGTGATACGGTTAAGCCGAGCATGACCCTGAGGGAAAGACTAAAGAAAGATAATACCTGAAGAGTGATACAGTTAAGCTGAGCATGACCCTAATGGTACCCAACGGGTGATACGGTTAAGCCGAGCACGACCCTATGGGACCCCAAAGGGTGATATAGTTGAGCTGAGCACGACCCTGCAGGAGCAACCTAAGTCTAGTAATGAGCTCATTGTCTAGTTTAGGGTATTAAAGAAGAGATTAATAAAGATAAGCTATGCATTATCATGAATTAAAATGATGCTTGCATTAATGATGAAGTATGAGATCATTTTAAGTGTTTATGAATAAAAGAAATCTACTTCGGGTTATATGCTTATGAAATTAAAATCAACTATGATTGTTTACATGTTTTCTTAATAAACCGAAGTAGCTGGAATGATGACGATGACACTATATGATAAGTCAGTTTTCACCTACTGGGAATTCTTTAGAATTCTCACTATTTTAGTGTGTTCCCGTGTCATTCCAGACAGGTAAATCGAAAGGAGCAGCTACAAAGTGAGGACAAGTTGGAAGATTTCTTTTAATGTTACAGATTATAGTATTTCCTATATGCTTTGTAATATATGAACATTTATATTATTGTAGGAAATATTATTTACAAGTTATTACTAAGTTGTAATTTACTAAGGAGACCAACATGTCTCAACAGGCTCTATATATAAGCATAATTTTCTTAACATAGTTAAATTTCTAATATTGAGATATGTTTGTCTCAAATCGATTGTAGTTAAAAAATTTTACGCTAGAAAAGTTAACATCCTCTAATTACGTAATATGACCTAGGCACAATATAGTAATTAGAAGGGTGTTATGTGCATAATTAAAAGCGACTAACCTTATGGGTAAGGGTAAAACAACATCTTCCACTGCGATATAATCCACGTACAATTCTAACAAATCATTCATTGACTGCTTCAAAAATTGGTCCATTACAATTTCTATGTCTTCATCATCTAGCAGTTGACTCCCCGTGTAATGATCTTATTGCCATAATCTTGTCGTGACCAAAGTGATACGTTGGTTGTCTTTTAGACCTAATTTTTTGCGTATCTTCTTATGCAATTCACTCACTGTTGATCTTCGATTGATACGTGCCGGCCTGTTGTCCTCTTCAAAAATAACACCCCGTCGTCCTCTAACTTTTCTTCCATTAAAAAATAACATAACATGAACACTCTCACTGCCTGAACTCACATATCTTGCCGCCAACAAAAATAAAAACTTTAAAGGACGTAATGGTAAAATGAAGACACTTAAAGGATGCTTAAACAACAACTCACTAGCTGAAGAAATGGACCCAAACAACAACTCACTCAACCAATGCATCTGGAGGCTGCTTATCTGGAGTCACCTTAAATAGAGCCACAGAACCCAAACACGCCTAAAATGGGCGTGTTTAAACACACCCATTTTAGGCCTGTTCAATAGTCCCAAATTTCAATTTTTTTTTAAAAAAAAAGTGCCCATTTTTTCAAATTATTTATTTAATTTCTATTATTTATTTAAATTTGCCCATATAGAGGTTCTCCACTTTTTATTTACCATCTAGGAATAAGTCGTGACACGTAGAAGTCGTATAACGTATGATGACTTATTTTTTTTATTTTTTTAAGTGAAGTTGTAAATTTATTTCAAAAACTTAGAAGACGTAAATATATTTACGACTTTAAAGTCGTACCAGTGCTATTTTTAATTATTATTTATGATTTTTATTTATTTATAGAAACCTATTCAAAAGTCATAAAGGTATTTACGACATTAAAGTCGTGTGTTTTTTCCTTTCTTTAATTAGTTTTGCTTTTTTTATATTTAGGATTTAGTTTTGCTTTAAAGTCGTGAAAACACATTTTTGCATAAAAAAATTCAATTAAAAGATGTTTAAAAATTATACTAATTATGTACCTATTTTTATAAAAAATTATGACGGAAAATTAATTTGCTTTTAATTTGGTTAATTAATTTTTATGGTGTGCCTTTATTTATATATATATTATGGGTTATTACTTGCATGATTATATTTTTTAATTTCGTGTTTGATTTTGTGAAATTTTAAAAATTGTTTAATTTTGTTAATTGTATATATATTTTTACATAATTTTATTAAATATTATAGTTATTAATTTTACAAGTACTTTATATTTTGTAAAATTTGTTAATAAATTTTGTATTGTTTGTTTGAAATTTTTTATTTTTAATTTAAAAATGCTTATTGTTTAAATTAAAATATTTTTCTATTAATATTTGCTTGTTATATATGAAAAAAATTATTTATGTAGATTTTGGTAATTAATTAGTACGAAAAAAGTTATTTTAATTAATCATTTGGCATAGTAATGGTAATTAAATATTGTAAAAAATTTGAAATATAAATACAAGATATAATTTGAAAGACTTAGAAATATGAAATAAAATTAAAATAAATAACATAGGTAGTAAAGAAAAAATTTAATAGTGGGACAAAGGGCCACTCTTTGGGGTAATATTTAAAAAAGAATTAAAAATTTAAATAAAAACAAATTAATGAAACAAATAAAACTAATGAAAATATATAACAAACAAGGTTTTTAACCAATTGGGGGTAAAAAAAATTAATTACCATTTGGGGTAATATTTTAAAAGATTATTGTTTTTTCCTTTTTTTATAATTAAATTTGAAACTGAAATCGTGAGTACTATAAAGTCGTATGCCTTGCTAAATGCACTCCTTTTTTTGCTTTTTTTATCTTACAACTTTGAAGTCGCAAGTTTATTTACAACCGCTTTCTTTCTTTTTTTTTTTTTACTTTTTTCTTCTTTTTTTTGCTTTTCGTTTTTGACTTTTGTTTCTTTTTTGATTACTTAAATAAAATCTATTGTTAAAAAGAACATCGTTTGCTCGTTCTTTTTTTCTTTAAAGTGTTTTTTATATTTACGACTTTTAAACTTTCATTCTAAAAAAAATACGACTTTAAAGTCATAAATATAAGAACGACTTTAAAGTCGTTTTTATATTTACGACTTTTAAACATGCATTTCTAAAATTATAAAAAATAAAATTAAAAAAATACGACTTTAAAATCGTAAATATATTTATGATTTGAAAGTCGTAGTTATTTTTACGACTTTTGAACTAAAAGCACAATGAAATCATAAAAAAAAATTACGACTCCAATTTTTTTTAAAAAAAGGCTGACATATCTAAGTTAGAAGTCGTGCCACGTGGCACGACTTAGCCCTAAATAGTAAATAAAAAAGACACAAGCCCTAAATGGTAATTATTGAAAACAATTACCCCCTTATGGGAAAAAAGCCGCAAATGTGTTCTAAACAAATGAAGATGATCATGGTTTTCCTAGGCTTTTGTAAATGTGTCTAGAGTAGTACGTCAATTGACCGGAGCGAGACTCTCTAAAAAGTGTGAAGTGACATGTGATAAGAGTAGGTGTTGACTAAAAATAATATCTATTGTACTTGTTATCATATCCGTCAGTAATCACAATCTTTTCTGGCGGTTTAAAATAGCTGTTAGAAGTGCACAGCCAGTAAAACCATATATTTTTTTTTGTAGTGAATGGATACAATTTCCACAAATTTGGCCTCATCATTCTGCAAAAATAATCTTGATGACAAACCTCACCTTCTCTAAAACCTCAAATATTAAGAAGTTCCACATTGCTATAACCATGTTTGTGAACACTTGCATGGCAAAGACTAAAAGATCACTTCCAAGCATCAAAAACCATTTTCTTAGACACCTTAACGGGACTAAAAAATACTTGAATGTTGAGACCAGAGGCGGACCTACACTGGGGCAAGTGTCCGCACATGCGGACACTAAAGTTTACATTTTTTTATAAAAAAAACAAAATGCAAAACGTAAAGCTCTTCTCTCTCTCGTTTACTCACGCCTCACCACAGTGAGTCAATGACCACACTGTGTCAGTGTGTCTCCTCCTCGAAGCAAGCCTGCCACGCCTCGCCTTCGCCTGGCCGTGCCTCGCCTTCGCCTCACGAGCACGAGCACGAGCCTCACTGCGACCGCATCAGCACGAGCACGACAGCACCGCCGTTGGACAGCACGAGCACGACAGCAGCTCCCTTGGGGCCTCGTTGCGACCATCGCAGTGTGCAGCTATTCTCCAGAGTCGTACCGCACCACCGTTGGCCTCTACTGTCTGTCTCCCACGGGCCATGACCACCTCGGCAGGCTCGACATGACACCTTGAAGTTGTGAGTGAGCACATGGTGTTTGTGAAAAGTGCTCTGAGAAATGAAAATGAAATTTGTCCTCTTTGTGTCATTGTGTGTTTGTGGCTCTGAAAAAAAAATATTGAATTGAATGTTGCCCTCTTTATGTCAGGTATGCTGGCTGGATTGATAATTTGGTAAATGAAAAAGATATTTACAGTTATTTAATACACTTTAAATTTCATAGCGAAGATTCTTCATTGATAATTTTTCAAAATAACTTCATTATTTTACCATTTGATGACTGAACCTGATCCATTTTTTCTTGAATACCAACATTTTTATAGGCTAATCTATTTGATATTGTACTCCTCTTGATCTATGATATCCTTCTAACTTAATCTAATATGCTTTCAGTTCAAGGTTTCTTCATTATATAATGCTTTCTGCACATGGAACCAAGTTGTTGCAGACAGTTCATGCTGGTTTTGAATTGCAATTAGTCGGGATTGCAGTTGCAATTTTGTCGTGAATTGTGAATTTGCAATCCTTGATAATTGATATTGCCGCTGAGGCAGCTGCAATAGGGTGTGGAGACCACAAATTTTTTGATGTTGCATTCATAATTGTAGTTATGGACTGCAACTTGATAAAGTCTAATTTAATCGGAAAATAAATTTGTTGCTATGTTTCTAATACTCAAATTTGGCTACTCATCACTGCTTAAGTCCTTGTGCTGTCATTTGTTTTTGTACTTTTTTTTTGTGAAATTATAAATATAGTAAGATGCTAGAACTATATTTCTTCAACTTACTGGACAAATCTAAATTATGCTATTGTGGTACAATTATGCCATCTTCCTAGTCATATAATGTTATGTAGTTAGCTTATGTTTTATGTCATCTTCAATTTATCACAACGAACTTGTATGCACAGCTTGTCAGTGTCAGGTTTAATATTTATTGAGAACCTAGGATAATAATAGAAATAGAGAATGTTGATACTGCACTAGACCTGGCTTCTTGTGATATTGTTGAATCAATGATAGTGGAAGGATAATAATAGGTTGTTTCTTTTATTCATTTCTTTTTGTAAGTATCTGTGAGTTTTATCTCTTGACATTGATGTATGAAAGGCATTGTTTCCATAAAGATTATGCTGTGAATTGTGATAATGAAATGTGTCGGCTAAATCATACTGAAATAAGACCTTTTGGTTACATTTCCATGATTTATTGTGTTCTTTTGAAGTGTTTTACATGACGGGTTTTTATTATTTCTTAATGAGAACTTTAATTTTTTTCATTTTCTTGAAAACTTTCACTTTTTTTTTTTAGAATTTTCTCATACATTTTATCTTCAACAAGCTTGGCATATTGTTAGAGCTTGTGGTTGTATATCAATTAGTTCTATAGTTGCATTGATGATCTCTTAAACCTCTGACAAGGTTTAGTTAGTGCTGTCGATATTGCTGGATTCAGTGGTTCAGAGACAATATCCTTAAAACTTGATGGTATGTGCTTAATATTTCAAATTGTAGACATCGGACACATGATTTATGTTTTTCTTGCGAACCAACATTTTATTTCAAGTTCATTACTCCAAAAAAAATTAACATAGTCAAGGAATTAATACGGCATGGAACCTTATTAAGTTATAATGCTTAAAGCAAAAACTTATTTGGAATGATTCTTGTTGAGGAAAGTGTGTGTTCACAGTTATGCTTTGCTATATACATGTAATTTATTTTCTCATCAATACAAAGGACTCATGTTGTCAAATTTACTCATCTGACTTTTTACATAAAACGTTGATTTAAATTTTCTTTACAAAAAAAATTTAAAAAATCCTGGGTCTGCCACTGGTTGAGACCAAATGTAAAAAGATGATAGATGGACGGGTTGAGGCACTCCAAGATTGTTGTTCAGAAACTTCTTTAGAATTAAAACAAACACAAAAATCCACTACAGTAACAAAAATTACTTCAGTCAGAAAACTTGAATTTTTCATATTTTGTCATCCATTAGTCAGTCTTTCAATAGACAGATTTCTAATGTGTTCCATTGATACAAGCTTAGCATCATGTCCAGGTAAAGAGGCACCTAGGCAATAACATCCAAATTCATCAACCTTGTACAGAACTCGCTGTCATTCAAAGAAAGAAAGTTGTTTACTCAGGAGTCTTGATTCTATAATGCTAATTCTTTACACCTTTATTTAAATTTAATGGGGAAAAGTGTTTGATATTTATAATTCACTTATACAAAGAAGGCCAAAAATTACGAAACTAGTTTACCAACGGTAAGAACACAACTATAAATTACAGACGGGGCTATTAGATTCTATCTCACGGTTGTCAACTATGCAACTAAATATAATCTTGACAGTGGTAAAAGTTGATTAGAAAAATTGGCAAATTCTGCATAAGCTATATTTTATAGGAAATCAATGTATATTTAGGGATATCATAAGGTATGAAAATTTTTATCAACATTGGATCAGGATGTGAACAGGTTAAACCAACCAACAGCAGGCAAGATCGGTAGATATCACAACTTGGTTAGTTACAACCCCTTCACCTTATAGCTTTTGTATTAGCTCCCAGTATTAAGATCAACATCTCCACAAATTCAAGTCACAAAGAGCAACCACACAATAAACGTTTTCACCAAAAACCAGTAATTGTTTTCACCGAAAAAGAAAATCACGTAAACAATATGAATATGGTTTGAATCAGAATTTTATGTAAAAGGGAATAAGAGAAACAACAAACTAATAACATTAAGAGGGTCAAAGCTAAAGGCACTAAATAGTATGTATAAGTATAACACAACACCAATTTGGATTTGCCAAATCCTACACTGAAACAATTATAATGTAAAGTTTATTAATACTCTACCTTCAATCAAATAACCACTCGAACTAACAGACATTAGTCCTACATAACAAAAGATAATTTAATATTATATATGGGCTTGTTTGGGTAAGCTTCTTTAGAAGTACTTCTAAAAGAAAAAAAATGAGATGAGCTTTTCCATAAGCAAAAATAAGTTTTTCATTAACTAATTTTTAGAAGCTCGCCAATATAGCTTCTCTAAAAGATAAGATGGCATCTACAAATGAGCTAATGAAAAACTCATTTTAACTTATGGAGAAGTTCATTTCATTTTTTTCTTCTTACTTTCTTCTTCTAGAA
This sequence comes from Glycine tomentella, assembly GCA_007407185.1. Taxonomy (NCBI): domain Eukaryota; kingdom Viridiplantae; phylum Streptophyta; class Magnoliopsida; order Fabales; family Fabaceae; genus Glycine; species Glycine tomentella. The sequence continues at coordinate 159,024 of PYAF01002832.1, read as the reverse complement.
GTGTTTCTAGAGAAGCTTACATCCAAACAGGCCCTATATGTCATTCTCTTCCAAGTGTAGTTTCACTATTTGCTTCACCATTTGTAGGAGAGTGAGGATAAGATACTATCTACATTCTTGCATATTTCTTTGTCTTCAAGAAAATTGAGTCTATCGTGAATGTTAAAATATTAATGTGACATTCTCATAAAATTTTAGCATCAACAGTAGTTGTAATTTCCTCTAGACAATAATGGTTTCTCTTGTATCATTTTAACCCTCATTGTCTTTTATGACTGTGGTTTCTGAGCAAGCAAGCGTAACTAATATTTTATCTAAGCAAAGTAAATAGAATCCACCGCCACCAGACCCCATCTTCCATTCAATCTGAAGCATCATTTAATTTAATTATTAATATAAAAATAAATATTATTAGCAGGATAATTTGAATCACCCACCACTAAACCTCATCTTTTCATGCAATCTCGTACAATTTATATTTAAAATTATAAACAAAAGTACTATTAGCAATACACACACAGATATCCTTCCATTACCCTCAAACCACAAAAATAACGATGATGAAAGAGAGGAATTTCAGAGAAACTCCTTTGTCCAAGATCAAAGACAATAATGACTGGAACATCTTCTAGATTGGGGATATAAGGAAGATCACCATATTGCACATCATGAAGAGAGTAAAGCAACTAATGAAGAGCCTCATTGAAGAGTGTCACAGCTTTAAACCCATCGCCAGATTGCGTATCATAAATATTATGAGGGAAACGGTTGCAGGAATTGGTTTTGAAGGAGAAAATCTTGAACTCAAATAATGAGCAAATAGTCATCTGTTCAAACGTCCTTCCAAAAAAATCTTATAGATATTCATCGAGAAATTGATCCATTAAGTGCTATTGAAAGTGTGGGACTCATTTGAATACACCTGTTAATGGATTCAATAGACTGAGATCAGTGGTTTTGTTGTGGCATTAAAGCACCAGCCCTTTACATGAGCCCAAAATCAAATGTTGATCATCAATAGCATTGTAAAAGTGGTCAAGGACGCTAACATATTGTTGTGGGGGTGATGCAAGGGGAAGAGGGAAACACACTGCACCAAAATCTATGTCAATGGAAACAACGGTAAAAGAAGCATTATTTGATTTGATGAGGACTCGATGAGAGGTGGTGAGGCAACTAGGTCAAAATTAGGAAATGCAGAATTAAAGATCGGCAATGAGAAAAGGCCATTCTTTGCAATCTCAGAAGAATTTCTCTTAGAGCATCTCCAACGGGAGTGCTTCCAGCGTTCCTTTAGTTGAAGAACCGATTCCGTGAAAAACTTGTGCACTGGATAGTGATAAAATATTTTAGTTAACTTTGGGATTATAATGTTAGCACTTATCTTTTGATTTCAATAGGTTTTCTTAATAAACTTTCCCTAATTCTAGTTGTTTTACATTTTGTGCATTTGTAAATGTTGTTTAAATTTGGAAGATTCATCCATTGAATTTTGATGTTTTGATAAATATCTATGGCATCCAAACAACCAAGACAAGATGAAATGGCCAAAATGTCAATTTAAGTAATTTCCAGAAGTAAAATTCACCCAAGCTAGCAATCAGCTTGCCTGGGCTAATGAAATTTCTTTAGGATTAACAACTCGCCTGGGCGAGCTACCTTTCTTCAGGAGTAAGCAATAGCTCGCCTGGGCGAGTTGGTCTGGCACATCCTCCACCTTTTGCCTATAAAAAGCCATGAATGGATGCCCGTGAAGGGAAGAAAGTACCGGGAAGAAAGTACCAAAGGAGAGAAAAATACAGAGGAAGGTGAGAGAAGAGAGAAAAGGAATGGAAACTCTGTAGAAACAGACTAGAGATCGCTTCCTTCGTCAAATCTTTTGTTGATCTCTTGCTCTACACAATGATCGGCTAGTTTCTCCCAAGGGTTGGATGCAATCTTCATACCCTTATGTATCTCTTTTGATATTTGATATATGTATGAATCTTTTCTACTCATTATTGGTGATTTCATTCTGTTCGTAATGCTTGATTCTACTTGATCACTAGTTTCATGAAATTGGATTCTAATTTTGATTGGAAAATGCTTTTAGAATTTGAACTGAATGATTTTACTCTTTACGTTATGTTGCTAGGAATAGAGCATAATGTTTTGATTGCAAATAGCATGAGATTATGATTGTAATGATGGATTATTTACTTCATATGTGAGGGGTCGATATTCAGAAAATATCCTTAGGATTCTTGAATGCGAGGGTCGATTCGGGGTGAATTAATGTGAGCATCAGTAAGGTTAGAAAATGATTCATATAGGTTAATGTTAATTGGATACTGAGGGTATGAACGATGAAACTCAATCCTACGTTCTCCTAAATTAATTAAATTCATTTTACTAGTTTTCGTAATTTTCCGTATTTCCGACGCACTAATCCATTATTTCTGTTATTTTCATAAACTCATCAATTTTCGATTATATTTGTTGTACATAACTATTGAACTGTTAACTTTCATCTAGAAAAATATAGTAGCTCACATCCCCGTCGAGACAATCTCTTATAAATTTTGTAACCTACGACGACATTGGTACATTTGCCAAAAGTCTAACAAGTTTCAGGCGCCGTTGTCGGGGACTTGAGTCGCTAACTCAGTTCTTTCAGATTTAATTTTTCAGTTGAATATAAACTTTTCCTTACTTTTTTATTTATTTATTTTGATTATGTATAAATTCTCTTTTGTTATATTTTATTTTAGCTAATATTGGTACTTATAGGTTATTGTAGTTGTTCTTTTTCTTTTGAGAGGTAAATTTACTACAGATAAATCATTATTTAATCCAGAAATTACCAAGACTACAAAGGAAGAACATAAAGAAAAAGAAACAAACAACCAATAAGTCATTGAGTGAATCTTTTTCTATTTGATTCTCCTTCACCAGTAAAGCCACATGTAATTGATATTATAGCTGATAGAGGAGAAGAAGGAAATAAACCACCAAGGAGGACTCTTGGTGACTATGTATACAAACAAAGACCTAAACATTACAACAGCATAGTCATTCCTCCTTTCAGTAACAAGGTTGTGGAATTGAAGCCAACATTGCTCAATTTGATTGCTTCACATCCTTTTGCTGGAATGGATCATGAAGATCCATATACACATTTGTCTACCTTCATGGAATTATGCAGTACCATGGGAGCTTCTGATGAAGATGATGAAGCTGTCTATCTCAGAAGTTTTCCATTCTCTTTGACAGGTAAGGCAAAAACATGGCTCCTATCACATCCAAACAAAAGTCTCAGCACTTGGGAAGAAGTGGAGGAAAAATTCATTGCTAGATTCTTTCCTCCATCCAGATTCATTAGTACAAAATCAACAATTGCTACTTTTTCCCAAGGGTTGGATGAACCTCTCTATGAGACATGGGAGAGATTCAAATCCTTACTACGGAGGTACCCAAACCATAAATTTGAGGATGTTGTACAACTACATATTTTCTACAGTGGTTTGAGACCCTGGACAAAGATGATTCTTGATGCCTCACTTGGAGATACTATGATGTCAAAGAGCCCAAAGTAAGCAATCATTGTTGATTTGAGGGGGAGCTCTTGAAGATTGAAGCAATGTAAAGACTTGGAAATGTTTTGACTTTCAACATGCTTGAAGGCTTGAAGATGAAGATTGTGATTAAATGTAAAAGGAAAGAGAGCTTTCTGTTGATCCAAATTCTTGCATGCATACCATTTATATTCATTTATGCATTACATCATAAAAGGCTTTAAGTAATTGTTTTGGAACTTAAAAAGAAGCTAAGTGTTTTGGAAAAATGGGCTTAAGCTGGTTTAATCGATTACTTTACTTAAAGAATCAATTATATTGTTCTTCAAGCTTTCTGGAATTTATCAAAGAACAATTTAATCGATTACATCATCATATTAATCGATTATTTCATTCTAGTATACACATAAATCTGATTGAGTGACTGGTTTAATCGATTACCACTGATCTATAATTGATTACTTGCCTATTTAGAAAAAGAGATCAGTCTATCTTAATCGATTAACATTTATTGTAATCGATTATTTAGTTCATTTCATGTTTTGCACATAGTCTGCCTTAATCGATTACCATGTATTGTAATCGATTACAATTCACAAACATGATTTTTGCAAAGTCTGTCTTAATTAATTACACATCGGGATAATCAATTAAATGACCTGTTGCTGTAACTCAGAACCTACTATGAACACTTTAATCAATTACGGGAGCGTGTGTAATCGATTACAAATGATAAACAATTGATTACAGGAGCTTATTTAATTGATTATTTCTGTTACTATTTTTAGTATAAATAAAACCCTTGCCTTGTCTGATTGAGAGAAAAAAATAGAAATTGAATTTTCGAGCACTGAGCACTCTAAGAGCTTTCCAAGCATTCACAAAGGCTTTCTTCTA
>PYAF01002832.1:99584-139476 GCA_007407185.1 Glycine tomentella | reverse complement strand
TTATAAATAGATATTAAACAATTTGACGAAAAAGAATTCATATAAAGGAACGTGGTTATAATGCCTTTACTATTTTTTTATTTAATAAAGAAGAAAAGAATTTTAAATGATTATATGTTTAAGTTTTTTAATTAATATATGTTAAAGCATGAATGATTTTAAATAATCAATTTTATTTGGACTCTCACAAATAATTAATTTCATATAGTAAAATTATATAATAAAAAAAAGTGAAATTACTTAGTGTGCTTAGCATTTGTATATAAAAAAAAATAAATGTTAGTTAGAAAATAAGTTATCAATTTTTTAAAATGACTAAGACTTTAGAAATTATGATTAATCGAAAGCTATAGGGAGCAAGGTAAATTCTTCTTCAATACTAGTTAATTTTTGACGGAATATACTACTCGTTAATTGTTATTGTGTAAAAATACTTGACCGATAATTTTTATTTTAGGCAACCAAAGCATCTTGAGGGATATCATCAAGGTATGACAGAAACCTTATCAACAATAGATCAGTATGCAAACAGGTTAACCCATCTGCATGCAAGACTGGCACATGTCACAACCCTTTCACCTTACCCTTCTATTAGCTCCCAGGCGAACAAGATCAACGTTTCTGCAACTTCGGGTTATAAATTGCAATAGCACATTAACTTGTAAAAAACCAGAAACTGCTTTTACCAAAAAAGTAACCTAAACTACTACAAATAATCAAATGAGGGTTTGATTATGAAAACAACGTAAATATGTAAAAGAGCATAAGAGAGACAACCAACTGCAAAACATAATAACAGTAAGAAGGAAAAAGATCAAGGCACTAAATAGTAAATACTGAGGATAATGCCAAATAAGATTTCCAAGTCCAACTCTGCAACAGTTAAATTATAATGTTTGTCCATACTCCAACTTTACTGGAATCACCATTAAAACTGACACAAGTTCATCATCTTCTCTAACACTAGAGAATTTAATACCATAAATATTAAAATATGTCATTCTCTTCCAAGTATTATGCTTTCAACTAGCAGCTTCTCCATTCGTATGAAAGTAACATCAAGATACTGTCTACAATCTTGCATATTTCTTGACCTGCAGGAAACATGAGCTTATTGTAAATGTTAATGTGACATTCTCTAAGATTTTAGCAGTGAAATGGTGAAATAATAAAATCTTGTGGGAAAAACCTAGTTGTTTTACTCTAAAGTCTGAACAATAGTTTCCTCTTGTATAGTTTTCCACTCAAATTGCCTTTGATGACTGTGGCTTGAGTAAGAAGACATCAAAAAAATTATCTAAGCAAAAAAATTGAATCCACCACCACCAGATCCCCATCTATCCATGCAATCTCATGCATCATTGAACTTAATTAAATAATATAAAAATAAGTATTATTAGCAAGGTAAATTGCATCCACCACCACCAAACCTCATCTTTCCATGCAAGGCCATGTAATTAGCTAGGTAAATTGAATTCAGTACAACCAAACCTCATATTTCCATGCAATGTCATGTATCATTAATCTAAAAATATAAGTATTATTTGCAAAAAGGATGGGGAGAGTAGAAAATAGGTGAAAGCATGATTTTTCACACACATACCACACATTATGCAGATAATGTTTCATTTCCCATAATGCAGGATGAATAGGAATATAATGGTGAAAAGGATCAGAGAACAATGCATACCCTGATTTTTGTTGTCTTATTACTGTTGGTCACCTTCACTTGTTTCCCCCAACAACACTGGGAGTGCAGTAGACTCTCGGTATACAAAGCAGATTGTAGATTGGCACAGTTGGTTGAAACCTTGACCTTCACTATCTACGAAATGCCTTTGTCATTTCGGTTCTCTAATCTTCTAGTTCCAGTGCAATTTGATCCAAATGGCCTTAGTCCAAGATGAATGTAATTTATATTCTTTCATCACCCATAACTCGGTTGTTTCACTTCCTTGGACGGATCAACACACTGAGACATCCTCCCATTACCCTCAGACTATAAATTTCATATTTTTCCTGAGTAAAATTATCGAAGAGAGAAATCTAAAGACAATAATGAAAGGAACATATTCTTCAAAATAGAAATCAACAACACGGTGAGAGAAAACTAACCAATAAAAAGTCCGTTGAAAATCAGAATAAGCAAGTAGTCATCTGTTGACACGTCATACCCGAAACCATATAGATATTCATTGATTAAGTCATATTTGCAGAGTATGGTAATCGTTTGTGAAACCAATTGATGGATTCCATAGAATGAGTTCATTGTTATTCTGGTAGTTTAAAAGTAGGAGGCCTCTGCATGAGCCTAGAGTAAGCAAAGATACATAATCGGAATGTGGGGGTGATGGAGTGGGGAGAGGAAAATGGATTGCACCGAGATTCACAGGCAGCAGCTAGGGCAAAATGGGAAGTGCCAAATTGGGGATCCAAAATCAGAGAGAGCCAAGATTTGGAGATACACTTGAAACGCATAATAAATCTCACTGGCAATTTCAGAAGAATTAGCTCCATCAATTCGACAGGGAAAGTATCAGTGTGGTTCTTCATGCTACAAGAGAAGCAGATTGGAAACCCTAACCCAGTGCAAGTTGGTGATTGAATCAAGAAATGCTCAATGGCGATGGAGCCTTTGATGCTGAGACTCTGTGAGAGAGAAACTCAACACTGCAATGTTCAATGTTCACTCTGAACTCTGAACTCGGGTAGAGAAAGAGAAGATTGAGGCTTACACCGTAATGGTGTAATTTTAAATTAAAAAATATCATAATGGATATATTTTTTAAAAATTATAAAATAGATAAATTTTACTTTAAAGTATGATTTTATTTTAAAAAATTATTATATTAAAATTGTATATACATATATGATCAGAACAGCTCCTAAACCCTTACCAGAAGCATCAGTGTCTACGACAAAGGGCTGCTCAAAATCAGGAATTGCCAATACTGGCACAGTGGTCATGGCTCTTTTCAGGCTGTCAAATGCCTTCTGTGCCGACTCAGTTCATTTGAACTGATCCTTCTTCAATTGCTGAGTCAAAGGCCACGCAATCTTACCATACCCTTCCACAAACTTTCTATAATATCCAGTCAATCCTAGAAATCCTCTTAGCCCCTTCACATCTTTAGGATTTGGCCAATCCACCATAGCTCTTACCTTGGCAGGGTCTGCTGCCACACCAAGGCCAGAAATGATATGCCCTAAGTATTCCAACTTATCTTTTCCAAAAGAGCATTTCTTTCTATTAACCACCAAATCATGGCTTAACAGGGCATGTAATATGGTCCTCAAATGCTCTAAATGGGCCTCCCAACTCTTGCTATAGATCAGTATATCATCAAAGAAAACTAGGGCAAACTTTCTTAAATAAGGTTCAATACCTGGTTCATAAGGGCCTGAAAAGTTGAGGGAGCATTGGTGAGACCAAAAGGCATCACCAAGAACTCATAATGGCCTTCATGGGTTTTGAATGCAGTCTTGGCTACATCCCCCTCTTTCATGCATATTTGATGGTACCCAGATTTCAAATCTAGTTTAGAGAACACTTTGGCACCCCCTAATTCATCCAGTAATTCATCAATCACTGGAATAGGGAATTTGTCTGGCACTGTCAGCTTGTTTAAGGCACGATAGTCTACACAAAACCTCCATCCCCCATCCTTCTTCTTGACAAGTATCACTGGGCTGCTATATGGGCTGTTACTGGGCCTAATTATTCCAGCTAAGAGCATTTCTTTAACAAATCTCTCTATCTCATTCTTTTGATAGTATGGGTACCTATAGGACCAAATATTTGGGATTCCAGCACCCTCCTTCAATATTATGGCATGGTCACAACTTCTCTTAGGAGGTAAGTCAGTAGGCTCTCTAAATAGAGCTTCAAATTCTAGTAAAAGTTTGCTCAAGCAAGCCCCTTCCTCCTGACTGCCACTGTCAGTACGTTCTGACTCTGGTTGGCATGCTATCATGTAACCTTCACCATCATTCAACAACACCTTCATCAAAGCCTTCCAGGAAGTTTGAACCTTGCACATAGAAGGATCACCTTCCAGCCTTTTCCTCTCACCATCTTCCTTCCAACTCAAAATCAAATTTCTGAAGTTGGCCTTCACTTCCCCCAAACTGGCCAGCCAATCCATCCCTAACACCACATCAGTTCCTCCTAACTCCATAATAAAGAAGTGCTGCACAATTGTTATGCCCTGCACCACCATTTCCAACTTCTTACACATCCCTCTATTCTTCACCACTTCCCCATTTCTCACTTCCACTATAAATTCAGGTGTCTCCTTTACTTGTAATTTGAGAAACTCCACTAACTTCTTAGAAATAAAATTACTAGAGGCTCCACAATCAATTAGCACCACCACAGGTTCTGACCCAATGGTCCCCATGGTTTTAAAGGACCTATTGGAAGTTAACCCCTCTTTGCTTTTGAGAGATAACTGCATAGTTTTAGCAGTGAGAACCTCAGGGCTCTCTGGCTCATCCTCACTCTCCTTTTCTGACTCTTCTTCCTTGTTTCCTTCCACCAACACTATCTGGAAATGCTTCATCTTACACACATGATCCCTTCCCCAAGTGTCACCACACTTGAAGCACAACCCCTTTCTACTACGTTCTCTCAGTTCAGCCTGAGACAACTTCCCTCCACTGCTTGCCTTCTTCTCAGTGAGCTCATGCTCTACTCCTCTGCTACTCATTCCCTCTTTATTACCTCCTCTCTCCCATCTAGCGAAGCCCTTAGAATGTTTCACAAATGGTCTGTTATTCCTCTTCTTCTCAGGGTTCATCAGCCCAACTTTTCTCAGTGCATTATTTTTTTCTTCCAGCAGCAAGGCTCTGTCCATCAGCTCATCCAAAGATCCATCCGCGTGAAGCTTCAGTTCAGCCTGAATTTCTTCCTTCAGGCCATTGATAAAAATGCTCTTCAGCATGATCGTTTCTTCTTTTCTCAGGGGAGCAGATTCACGCTCGAATTTCTCTCTATACTTCATTACAGAGGTGGTTTGCTTAATTCTCAACAATGGGCCAAACGGGTTCTGCACCAGACCCGGTTGGAAGCGTCGGGTCAGCGCTGCCTTAAATTCTTCCCAGCTCAGTTCTGGGCCCTGATCTTCCCACCACTGATACCAGCTCAAAGCCCTATCTTCCAATGCGATTACGACAGCATCAAGCTTGTCTTCCTCATCAACCATATTCAGCTTGAAGTAGCGCTCAGCACGTACGATCCACCCATATGCGTCGTCTCCACGAAATATGGGAATTTTGAGTTTTCTTCCTCCAAAATCACATGATGAATCACGACTGTAGCTGCGTGTAGTCTCACTCGCACCATCATCACTTTCTATCGTTCCTTCTGCAGCTTAATTCGCACTCTGTCTTCTGTGCGTTCTACATCTTCGCGTTCGTCCACTGCGTGATATGATCAAGTTTTTCAGCTCAGCTAGTTGTTGTTCCAGTCCATCCATACGCTTCTCCATCACGTTACGCGTCAGCACCATGCATTTCCCAAAGAAGTGCTCTGATACCACTTGTTAGCTACTAAAAAAAATAGAGTAGTAATTTGGGATCAATTACTTGTCTATTATCAGCCACTTCAGTGGATTTCTCTGAATTTGGGAACGTAAAGTATAAGGAAGAGAAGAAATGCAATGAAACAATACAGGCAATACTATAGCTTGCTCCCTGCCCAACCTAATCCCAATACCAACCTAAAAAAGAAAAAGTGCAACAACCCCTGCTATAATACTCTCTCTCCAATCAGCGAATCCTTCCTCCCACCCTGACTTCTGCCAGCTGGCAGAAGTTTGTTACATCACTGAGTATTTGTGGGAGTGCCCACTGACGCGCTCCATCCCCCACGTTTCCATTTCCCTCTCTCATACACTTTAGGAAAATTCCTAAGATACCCTCCAACAGGTTGGTCAGCAATTGGGTTTGTATCATTCTGCAACATGGCTATGATGCAAATATTCATGTTATGACAACTCTGCTGGATGTATATGCTATGAAGCAGTCTATCATATGTGTTTTGTGCAATACTTGCCAAGAACTTTGTCTCTTGGAGCACTACGATTGCATGCTATGCAAAGAATGAAATGTGGATGCCTATGAAAGCCCTAGAACTGTTTCAGCTAATGATGCTTGAGGAATGTGATCCAGTTACAATGGTTAGCACACTTCAAGCTTGTACAAGTCTTGCTGCAATAGAACAAGGAACTTTGCTTCATGGCTATATCCTAAGAAGGGGTCTTGAAGTGCCAGTTCTTAGGACCCTCATAACAATGTATGGAAGATGTGGTGAGACTTTGATAGGACAAAGTGTTATTGATATTTATGTTTCACTTATATCAAGGAGACCAAATACTAGAAAAACAAGTTTGCTAACTGTAACCATATGACTATAAATTATGGATCAATCAGATTCTATCCCCTACATATTGATTATGTAGCTAAACATAATCGTGGCAGAGGAAAAATGAATAGAAATATAAGCAAATTTCTGCATAAGCTCTATTTTATAGGCAATCAAAGTACCTTTAGGGATATCATTAAGGTTATGACAAAAACCTTTTCAACACTGAATCAAGATGCGGACAAGTTAAACCAACTCTGCACACTAGATCAGTATATATCACAACTTGATTAGTTACAACCCTTTCACCTTAACTCCTTGTATTAACTCCCAGGTGATTAAGAACACTGACAATTCCACAAATTCATGTTAAAAGTATCAGCAGCACATTAACTTCTGAACAACAGTGCTTTTACTGAAAAAAGGCAACTAAATACTGTTAAATATTTAAATAAGTAGGTTTTGAATAAAAAACTACGTAAAAGAGCGTAAAAAGAAACAAATAAATTGCAAACATAATAATATTAAGAGGAAAAAAGATAAAGGCACCAAATTGCATGTATAACGCCAACAAGGATTTGCCAACTCCTACTCTGAAACGAAGTTCAATTATAAAGTTTGTTGATACTCCAACTTTACTGAAATAACCAATAAAACTGACACTAGTTCTACACTAACACTAGATTATTATCATATATAAGTGATTCTCTTCCAAGTACTATGCTTTCTACTAGCAGTCTCACCATCATTGGTAGAAAAGTGACATCAAATTCTTGCATATTTTGTGGCCTGCAGGAAACATGAGCTTATTGTAAATGTTAGAATATCAATGTGGCATTCTCTAAGATTTTAGCAGTAAAATGGTGATATGGTAAAATCTCATGGGAAACAACAGTTGTTTCTCTTATACAATTTTCCACTAAAATTGCCTTTGATTATTAATGTGGTTTGTGAGCGAGCAAAACATCAAATATTTTATCTAAGCAGGGTAAATTGAATCCACCACCTCCAAATCCCATCTTTCCATACAATCTCATGTATCATTTAATTTATAAAATAATATAAAAAGAAGTATTATTAGCAAGGTAAATAGAACCAACCACCATCAAACCTCATATTTCCATGCAATCTCATGTATCATTTAATTTAAAAGTTAAAACATAGAAAAAGATGTTTTATCAGCAAGGATTGGGAGAGTAGAAAATACATGAAAGCATGATTTATCACATTACACGCATTCTGCATATAACTTTCCATTTCTCACAATTCAAGAAGAATAAGAATATAATAGTGAAAGGGATTGGATAGAACAATGCATCCCCTGATTTTTCTTGTTTGTTACTATTGGTCATGTTCACTTGTTTCCCCATGTCGTCTTTAATTGTTACCTCAATCCTTGTTACACCAATGACACTGTGGAGCGACAATAGACTCTCTCTATACACTGCAGACTGTAGTCTGGCAGAGCACAAGCATTGTTCTCCACCATAAATGAGATGCTCAAGCGGCTCTCCTTTGTCATTAAGTTTCTCTAGTCTTCCACAAATATTTGATCCAAGAATTCCACCATCTTTGTTGATGCATATCGGGGAAAAGCCATTACTAGGGATAACAAAGGACCGGGTCCAAGATGACTGCACTTTATATTCTTTCATCACCCATATTTCATCCGTTGCACCATCATAGACCGAGCAACACACACAGAGACATCCTCCCATTACCCTTCTCAAGCTATCAACTTCATATTTCTCTATAGCGAAATTATCAAACAGAGCAATATCCCAAAAACTCCTTTGCACCAGATCAAAGGCAAGAATGACAGGAACCTTTTTATCCTTGGAGAAAACCAACCAATGAAGAATGTCACCAAAGAGCGACCCAGCTCTGAATTTACCGCCAAGATCCTTATATGGAACGAAAATATCGACAATGTACCATTAATCAGTTTTAAAGGAGAAAATCTGGCATTTACCTTTGCACTCATTATTTTCAGACTCATCACTGTCATACTTATAATGTTCAGATTCGTGAAATCCAATCACGATTAGCAAGTAGTCATCTGTTGAAGGGTCATACCCAAAGCCATATAGAGGACGAAAGGTTACATCATATGCTAACTATCGTAATCGTTTTTGGACACCTAATGAAGGATTCCATATAATGTGATCACTGTTTCTCGGGTAGTATAAAAGTATAAGGCCTCTGCATGATCCCAAAATATAAGGCTTATTGTGAGAGTCAGCATAATAGTCATATTCGAAGCGATGGCGTGGGGGTGATGAAGGGGGGAGAATCAAATGCACTGCACTTGAATCTTTCTCAAGCTCTGCCTCTATATCAACGGATTCGATGTAAAAATTATAGATCTGAGAAGAAGTCGATGGATGGGTGTTGTAGCTAGGTCATAATGGGAAATGCGAAATTGGGGATTGGAAATCAGAAAAAGCCATGACTTACAAACACACTTGAAATGCAGAACTGATCTCACCTGCAATCTCAGAAGAACTTCTCTGATCAACTCAAGAGGGAGAGTTTGAGTGTTCTTCTTCATTCTCCTTATCCACTCTTGGAGTAATTTTACCCTTTAATATTAAGGAAAACATTTATTACATATTGAAATAATGACTTCTATATAAAGTCTGTTTTAAAACAATCTGTTTTTATTTGGGCTCTCTACAATAATTAGTTTCTTATAGTAAAATTACAATAACAAAATATTACATTATTTGTATTTATTATCTTTTAAAAATTAAATCAACATCAACATCAACAATATTTTTAACCCAAACCAAGTTAATTGAAGTTTTTTAAAATTAAATAGACATAAAAAGTAAATAAATGTTAGTTCGAATATGTTATTAACATCTAAAAATAAGTGAGATTTTAGAAATTTAAATCGATACTACAAGAAAAAATGCTATGATATTTCTTTTCCATATATATATATATATATATATATATATATTGTACAAAATAATAAAATTACACGTAGTCATTAATGTGGATTTACTATACACGTCCACCTTCCTTGTCAGTCTTGTTACATGAGTAAAGACGTCAACCTTCTAAAGTCGATTTTCTCCTCTCCACTTGTCTATACAAGTTGTTACTTATTTATAAGTAACAACATATTTAACCGATACATATTATCTCTTATTCAAGTTACCTATGCGTCAAAATTATTTCCTTTATTTTGCATGTCTCCCTTGTTTTGCAAGTTTTCCTCCTTAGCAAAATGACATACCATCGACGTTCAGGATCTGGAATCCATTTGGGCCCGTCCATTATCATACGTGAAATTTTTAAATTTTGGTGTATATATATATATATATATATATATATTTTGATGAAACTAGGGTATCTTTCATAAAAATGAATTCATACGGTGTTTAGATTAGTGATAATTTGATCTGGTCATAATTTTTAAAAGCAACAAATAAATAAAATTATGGTGAGTTCACTATAAAAGCAACTATTTGTTGCTTAAATAAATCATAGTCAGTTTCCAAACACATGTTAAGTGTGTTTGGATTTTCTAGAATCATATTGAAATGCAGTTTAAAGTGATTTTAAGTAAATTTTTATATGTTTAATTTCAAGTTGATGAATTATTTCTGGGTCTATAATTTAATTTGCATAATGGTGCAGAACAAATTGAACCCGTTTACACGAATTCGACTCGACCCGGTTGCATTGTGGGGTTCTGGTTTTGATAAAAGAAGACTCACCCTTTGAAATATCTAAATTTGTTGAATTTGTATGCCCTGTGTGGTCCATTCAGTATCTGCAACACTAGAACACATTTTTCCTTCAAAAATAACGAGACCACTTCACCATCGTAAGTCGTAACGAGCACAGAGACAGGCTAAACCCACAACACACAAACAACTGCCACCCAAACTTGAAGAAGCATTTACCTCACAACTGTCGCTTCAGGTAACCCAAACCAATTTCTTCCTCTCCTTTGTTATGTAATTTTATGTTTTTTTTTTTTTCGTTTGTGAAATTTTATCAGATTATATAGCCTATTCATTACATAATTAGCTACACTATTATTTTAATAAAACACTAAAATGGGGTTATAAAGTAGAACTTTAACGACCTAGGAATCCTATTTGTTGTTCGTCCTGAGTAAAAACTGTGCTAGAGCTGATTGGTTACCTCTTGTTGCATCTTATGTTATTTTATTAGTTTTGAAATTTGAGTTGTTTTTGGTTTCTTGCCCAATGTTACTTACAGATTATGCCATAGCTTTGGATGCTATTGCAACTGGAAATACAAACTATTGAACTCATTCCTGTAAAATAGCAGAAACACTGACGAAGCCGTTAAGTAAAACAATTGCATCGAAACATTGTCTGATGTGGGTGCTTCAGATTCCCCAATTTTTCAGACATGTTCCATCTCAAAGTCACCTCTGCTACACTTCCCATGTCTCGTCAAGAGTGCCGGTCTCTTTTGTTTCGTTGAACCCTTCGGCCAATCTCATCAATGACATAAACAGCAACAACAACCAGTTGATACAATCATTATGCAAAGGAGGGAACCTTAAGCAGGCTCTTCATCTCCTGTGTTGCGAGCCCAATCCAACTCAGCAGACTTTTGAGCATTTAATTTATTCTTGTGCACAGAAGAACTCGCTTTCCGATGGCCTTGACGTTCATCGCCATCTTGTTGATAGTGGTTTTGACCAAGACCCTTTTTTAGCTACTAAACTAATTAATATGTACTATGAGCTTGGGTCTATTGACCGTGCTCACAAGGTATTTGATGAAACTCGGGAAAGAACCATATATGTCTGGAATGCTCTCTTCCGAGCACTGGCAATGGTGGGTCATGGTAAGGAGCTGCTAGATTTGTATGTTCAGATGAATTGGATTGGGACCCCATCGGATAGGTTCACATATACATATGTGCTTAAGGCTTGTGTTGTTTCAGAGCTGTCGGTCTGCCCTCTCCGGAAGGGTAAGGAGATTCATGCCCATATTCTGCGACATGGCTATGAAGCAAATATTCATGTTATGACAACTCTGTTAGATGTATATGCTAAGTTTGGCAGTGTGTCGTATGCAAATTCTGTGTTTTGTGCAATGCCTACCAAGAACCTTGTCTCATGGAGTGCTATGATTGCATGTTTTGCAAAGAATGAAATGCCTATGAAAGCACTGGAACTGTTTCAGTTAATGATGTTTGAGGCATGCGATTCAGTTCCAAATTCAGTTACAATGGTTAACGTGCTTCAAGCCTGTGCAGGTCTTGCTGCATTGGAGCAAGGGAAGTTGATTCATGGCTATATCCTTAGAAGGCATCTTGATTCTATACTGCCAGTTCTTAACGCCCTTATAACAATGTATGGAAGATGTGGTGAGATTTTGATGGGACAAAGAGTCTTTGATAACATGAAGAATCGTGACGTTGTTTCATGGAATTCTTTGATTTCTATTTACGGTATGCATGGTTTTGGAAAGAAAGCAATCCAAATTTTCAAAAATATGATCCACCAAGGTGTTTCACCGAGTTATATATCGTTCATTACTGTTCTGGGTGCTTGCAGTCATGCAGGCCTGGTTGAGGAGGGAAAGATTTTGTTTGAATCCATGCTTAGTAAGTACAGGATCCATCCAGGTATGGAGCATTATGCTTGTATGGTGGATCTTCTTGGCCGAGCTAACAGGTTAGGTGAAGCAATCAAACTAATAGAAGATATGCGTTTTGAACCTGGACCTACGGTTTGGGGTTCCCTTCTTGGATCTTGTAGGATTCACTGTAATGTTGAACTTGCAGAGAGAGCGAGCACTGTGCTTTTTGAGTTGGAGCCAAGGAATGCTGGTAATTATGTGCTTTTAGCAGATATTTATGCAGAAGCTAAGTTGTGGAGTGAAGCAAAGAGTGTGATGAAGCTATTGGAAGCCCGTGGCCTGGAAAAGCTTCCAGGTTGCAGCTGGATTGAAGTGAAAAGGAAGGTATACTCATTTGTCTCTGTTGATGAGCATAACCCACAAATTGAAGAAATTCATGCTTTGCTAGTTAAATTGTCAAATGAAATGAAGGCACAGGGTTATGTCCCACAGACAAACGTTGTTCTCTACGATCTTGACGAAGAAGAGAAAGAAAGAATTGTATTGGGACATAGCGAAAAGCTTGCAGTTGCTTTTGGACTCATTAATACTGCCAAAGGCAAAACCATAAGGATCAGAAAAAACTTACGATTATGTGAAGACTGTCATGCCGTTACAAAATTTATTTCTAAATTTGCTAATAGAGAGATTCTTGTCAGAGATGTGAATCGCTTCCATCATTTTAGAGATGGAGTTTGTTCCTGTGGTGACTATTGGTAGTTTTTGGCAGAATACCATGCCGTTAAAATACTTGAGAAATTGATTCTAATATAGTGGCCGAGATTGAATGATGCTACATTGCTATGGCTTCAAACACTTCTACTCCCCCATTCTTCTGTAGATTTTGTCTTTTTTACACGTGCATGAATTTAACTTTTATTTAAAACATTAAGAACATCCAATTTCTAATCCCTTGGTGATAAAAGCTTTTATACCATATTTAGTGGGATGGGATTATTTACACATGCTTGTTATTTCTTTGACATTTTTAAAGGCAATTATTGGAAATCATATATTCTCTATTTAGATTTTGTCAGGGATTTTGTAAATATCTTTGAGGCTTTGAAACATTGGTTGGACCTAATAATGGAGTTTGTGGGTTTATGATTTATGGCATATTGTGTTGCAAAACCAAACTGTATGAACCATATGGATTGACTAATCCGTATGAATCATACGGATTAGTCAATTCGTATAAGTCATACAGATTAGTCAATCTGTATGCTTCATTACAATTATATGAAACTTACGGATTGTGTAATCCGTATCATCCATACGGATTACACAATCCGTATGATATAAAACTAAATCACTTACCTAGCAGTCACCGCGACTCCGACGATTGCCAATAATGAATGCCTTTACCACCACCCACAACTACCCCCTCTGACACTAACACTTCCAATGCACAGCCAAAAACAACCTACTTGCACCAACAAATCGCCCAAATACTCAAACACAAGTGAGCCACAAAGGTACACCACCAACAGAAAAAGCCAACAAACAAAGAGCAATTTTGTCATTATAAAAAAAATATATAGTATATAAGAAATGTATATAGTGTAGTTAGCACAACTCTTGATGCAAACCAAGCAAATATATGATCCATTTAATATGTAAATGTGAGTCTACGTGATTTAGTCCATTTAAATGTGGAGCAAAATGGACAAGTTAGTCCATATATCTACTTACAGTTATATGTGAAACATCAACATTCACAGTACTTTTAATCCAAGTTATTTGGGATTGATAGTAGATGAATCAAATGATAAATACGTTGAGGTTGAAAAATAAAAGCAAAAGTGGAAAGGGAAAATAAAATAAAAGAAAAGAAGAGGGAAAGAAGGAGGAGAGAGATGAAGAGGAAAAAGACTAAAAATGGAACATTTAGAACACTCCATCAAGCTTATATAACTTTTATCCATTTCGTCCAAAGACACACCATCCGTCAATCTATATCTCACTCCACTAAGTTTCGGTTTACATTTACCTCTCTTTGTGTCGAGCTTGTGGTAACAAACATTTGTTCTAACGGGAGCATCTAGGGGTCGTCTTATTACGTGCCAAAACCACCTCAATCTATTTTCTCTCATTTTTTCACTCACCGGTACTGCTACTACCTTTAGTCGAATATCTTCATTTTTTATCTTATTCATCTTCGTATAATCACGCATCCCATTAACATCCCATCTATGCTACACCTATTTTATGCTCATGTTGCCTATGTGCTGGCCAATATTCAGTTCCATATAACATTACAGGCAGTGTTGTTAAATCCCCAAGTTGACTCGGTAAACTCGACCGAGTCAACGATTCTGCCCCTCAAACCGAGTCAACTTGGTAGTAAATTCGTTTATGGCTGTAGACTCGGTAAAATCGCGAGTCAACTCGATGAACTCGGTTGAATCACCAAGTTGACTCAGTGTGTATTTAAAAAAAAAAAAAGGTTTTTGTTTTCCAGTCGCGCCCCATTTTTCTTCAGTCTTCTCCGCCTCTGGCTTCTCGCGATCTTCTCCGCCTCCCTCTTGCCATCGTCGCCTCATCGGTCTTCTTCTTCTCCTTCTCAAGTTGAATCGTTGATCTTCTCCATCCGTCGTCGTCGCACTCTCCCCACTTCTCCTTCTCCAGTCGTGCCCTTCCCACTTCTCCTTCTCCAGTCGCGCTCTCCGGTCTTCTCCATCTCCAATCGAGCACCATCTCCAGAGGGCGGAGACGCTCCATCTCCAGTCGCGCTGCCTCTCGAGTCTCCCAGAGGTAAGTTCTGTTATTGTGTTTGTGTGTTGCTTCACTTGCTTGTGTTTGTTGAGTGTTTGTGTGTTGCTTCACTCCTTGAAGTAAACTCTTATATACGATTTACGTTTCTACGATTTTACGATTTAACTCATCCCATCGAGTCTACCTAGACTCTACGATTTAACAACATTCATTACAGGTCTTACAGTTGTTCTATAGAATTTTTCTTTTAGCTTAAGGAAAATTTTGCGGTCACACAAAAACCCGTATGCATTATCATTTCATTCACTTTGCTCTGATTCTATAATTTACATCCTCATCAATCTTTCCACCTTTTTGCAAAATTAATCTCAGGTATCTAAAAGCATCTTTCTTGGGTATCTCTTGACCAAGTAGATGCACGGGGTATTGATCACTATCTCTTACCAGCGAAAATTCACTTCATATACTCAGTCTTACTCTGACTTAATGTAAATCCTTTAGACTCCAAAGTATTTATCCACAATTCAAGTTTTCTATTAATACTTTTGGTCTCATCAGTAAACGCAATATCATCTGCAAAAAACATACACCACCATCAATGTTTTTTTTTTTGGGTGTGTGTGTGTGTGATGTAAAGAGGCAAGGAGCCAATAAATAGAATCCTTGGCGAAATACAACTGAATTTAAAACACCCGAAAAAGGCATGATTACTGATTAGAAAGGCGAACTACATAAAAATAATCCTAGTGTTTTTGTTTAGAATGAGTTCCATGGAAAGTTTTGATAGGGTTTTAGAAGGTGATTCATGATAGAAATATGATCTCTTAAGCCAAAGTATGAAGAAAGTGAAAACAAGGTCCATAGATGGTACTTATACAACCAATACAAGATATTATCATATAGAGACAAGAGAAAACCCAACAAGAGAATCTCTATTAAACCTTAAAGGATTTATTGACGTTGTTACACAAAATCTTTGTAACACCATTGAGAAAGATTTCATGAGAATAAGTGGTATAAGAAGGACATGATATACATATTTCATGCCATGCCTAGTTGTCACTGCCTCGAATGAAGAATTTGATGAATGGTGTGCTTTGTGGCATGAGTCTCGTGTTGTTTGTCTTCTAAGCAATAAAATCGGTTATGAGATATTGACAAATAAAATACAAAGAGATTAGGTGAAAATAGATCCATTAGATTATAATATTTTTGGTGCATTTTGTTTGTAAATGAGGATTAGAAGTATGCACTTTTTTGAAGGGTTATAGATAATAATAAATTATTTCATTGTTCAACATTAAATATCTTTTTCTTTATTTATTTAAGACTCATTTATTATCGTTTTTGATAAAATAAAAGCTCATAAAAGTAACCATGAGAGATTATGTATCAAAATATGATTTTTATCATATTAAAATAGATAATTAATGATTTAAGAAAATGACAAAATTTGAGTGTTAAATTAAATGATAGAGTTACAAATGTAAATATATGAAATTACTCTTTCGGAAAGTGTCAAGAAATTTAATGGTTGAAATTAATTTTTTTCTTGTGTTGGTTTCCTTGAGCATTGTATGTGTTTGGTTCGTTGACATCACAATTTTCAATATAGTCAAATGAAAAACATTAGATTGATTTTAACATCAGTTTTACCTCTTTAAACAAACATTGCTAAAATGTAATATTTATTATCATGGGTTAATTTTAGGCTATTTTTTAATTGATGATGTAAAAAGAGTAGATGAAATCAAATGAATTAAAATATAGTATGCTAAAATAATTCAAGTGAAATAAAATCTATATTTTATTACTTGAATATGTTTACAATTAAATAGAACAAAATCTCATTCCATTTCACTCTTGTTAAATTAAGAGAAAAAAAAAGGGAAAAAAGTTGACACATGTAGCAGACCAGATTGCTACACAAAGACCTATCCGTACCGTCCAATATATCTATAGACTACATCCGGTAATCTCAAACCAGCTGATTTGATAATCATCGTATTTGAATTTCCATTTGAATTCAAAATTAGGATAAATTATTATTTCTATTATGTTATTTGAGTTCAAAATTAAGATTTTGTAAATTTTTAAAAAGATCAATTCATGCCTGAATGGGTATGAATGATTTGACAAATTTTTTTTCATATTTTTTCTACTCCTCATCCCTCTCCTCCTTTTGTCCTTACAACCCACTCTAATAATTTTCATTATATATACACAAAAATTAAAATACTATGTTTTTTCGTATAAAATTTGAATTAAAACTAGAATAAAATACACCACCACCACCAATTAGACATAATAAAATACATGTTAAATAAACAAATCTAAAATCTAAAAAAAATAAAAATAAAAACCCTAGTCGTGTAAAAAGTCAAAACCCTTGTGTTTTTATGGTGCACCTCTTCCAAAATTGAGAAGCACCATCTCCTAACATTGCTCAAAAGGTAGGTCTCGGTGTCGTTATTTCTTTGTTTTGTTATTTCCACTGTGCAAGGTGGAAGTGTCTTACGTTACGAACTGTGATTCAGACGAAGGATGGAGGTTGTTTTGGCGTCGTCGTCCGTCGACGGCGGAATAGGGTGCTGGGACCTTCGCACCGGCGCGGAGCAGCTCCGCTACAAATCTTGCACCTCTCCTTCTCACGGCCTCGTCTCCGTCGGTGCTCGCTTCATCGCTTCGTCGCAGCTTCGTGAAGATCCCGCAGCCACTGGCTATGTTCTCTACTGGTCCTGGTCTAAGGTCTCTCTCTCTTTCCTTATATTTCATAATTATTATTAGTTATCATTTTCTTAGATGATGAAATACTAATAATTAATAATGAATGATGATGACCTTGTCACTTGCATGACACATGTGCTGCAGCCTCAAGTTGAAGTGAAGAGTTTTCCTGCTGAACAAATTAAACCTATTGCTGCTAATCATCGGGGAACCTATATAGCCGGTGGAGCTCCGTCTGGTGACATTTACTTGTGGGAGGTAATTTTTTATTTATTTATAGTTATTCGGTAATCATTTGGTAATCATTATGCATCGAGAAGAGAGCGAGAGCGAGAGCTTGTTATTTTTCCAAAATTGGTTAATCTAGAAGGATGAGTGAGCAATTCACTCTAGAGAGTAAAGTAGGTAATCTCAGTCGTTAATCATTGATTGACTGAGATTACTTTCTCTATCCTTACTTTAGAGGAGCCAAATCTATTCTAAACATGTATTGAAGATTTGCGGCATTAGGTTGTGGAGAATGAAAGTGGGGACGTAGTCATTGTTGTTAAATGGCAGTGCCATAGGCCGCACTGGTGAGTCTATATGGCGGAATTTTGACCTTCCGCCATCTGCCGTTGATAACACTCACGTAGTTTATGTCTGTGACTGTTTTATGTTTATTGTACTGTGCTGTGTTGCTTGTATTGCTTGTAAGGTTGAAAATTATGAACTAAAAGTAGGGACTTGGAATTAGTTTGTGAATGTTTCTGTTTACTCTATTGTGCTGAGTTGCTTGCATTGCTTGTAAGGTTGAAACTGGTAGGTTGCTTAAGAAGTGGCATGCTCATTTGAGATCGGTTTCTTGCCTGGTGTTTTCCGAAGATGACTCGCTGCTGGTATCTGGTGCAGAAGATGGATCCTTAATAGTTTGGTCTCTCTTCATGTACTAGTCTCTCCCTTTTTCTATTTTTCTTCCTTTTGTAGTGATTTTTCCTTTTAGGATAGTGTATTGCTTGGTTGCTAGCAGTGCTAATTACGATGGCATATGCTGCTCTGCATTTTGTGGTTCAGGTTATTTGATGATTTGCGATGTCAGCAAGCAAGGAATCTTTACGAGTATAGTTTTTCAGAGCACACCCTGACTGTGACTGATGTTGTTATTGGTAATGGAGGGTGCAATGCGATTATCGTGTCAGCTTCAAATGATCGGACTTGTAAGGTTTGTTTACTGTTTCTGTGTGGTGCTGTAGTAGAAAAATAGATAATCAATGAAGTATGTTTACTCAAGAGTTATGTTTACTATTGCTAGCATGAATTGTATATCTCTACAATTTGTAAATTCTAATAACCTTGACATACCACAATGACATGTTTTTTAAAATGGGTAGAAACTGGCTGTCCTTGTTTTCGGCTGATGAGTGTATTGTGGTCAAAATTGAAATTTTGATTGTGGGATCAGTATCACACAGTCCTGTGATTTTTCATGCTCCCTGCAATCTCAATCTACATGAAAATGAATTTGGTGTGATCAGTGGGATTGCACGATTTTGGATGTAGAATCCAAGGAATTGGACGATCCCACTGTGCATAGGAAAAAACCCACCCCAATCCAATTGGGAAAAACCCCTTGAACGTTGTTTCTTGTTCATTTCAACTTGTCTGCCTCTTATTCTCTTTTCTGCAGTTTAGATCTGCATTCATCTTATATGGCTCCTTGCCCCTGTTTGAGTGGTTCTGGTTTGACCGATTTGCATATATGCACAAGATCAACTGACCCTAAATGTGAAATTTTGTAAAACGCCTGTTATAACTTTTTACAAAATATTAATTTTATCAATTCAACTGTTAGTTTTAAAGTTCTCATTAAAGTTTACAAAATTGGATGTAATTTAGAAATTAATTGATATTTCAATGCACCGGTTCATTTTAATGTACTTATGTACAATATGCTATTTAAATTTAAAATATAAATAAATCAATACCTATTATTAATTAGATATGTGCGGATTACTAAATCATCTAAAATTTGTTCTATTGATCATAAGGATAACATCTTATGATTTAACAATTAGATTAATAAAATTTACTTCATGAAGAAAAGTTATTAAATGTGTCATTTTATAGAGTTTGACACTTGGTGTCAATTGATCTTATATGTATATATAATATGATAATATAATATTGTCGTTTGTATGCTTTGTAATTCACTGATTCCGATTGCAATTTGTTTTCTTTTTTAGGTATGGAGCTTATCTAGGGGAATGCTACTAAGAAATATAGTATTCCCTTCAAAAATTAATTGCATTGCATTGGATCCAGCTGAACATGTCTTTTATGCTGGCAGTGAAGATGGAAAGATATTTATCGCAGCACTTAACACTGAAAGCATCGCCACCAATAATTATGGGATGCATATCATCGGTTCATTTTCTAACCACAGGTTTTCATTTCTTCTCTTGTGATGTTAGTTTTTCAAATATTCATCAGTTTTGACCCTTTTTCTCTCTTTGGATTGCATATATATTTTGTAAGATTGGATAATGTAGTTGACACATTTTGACCATCTTGTGCTCCCTTCTAGCTACATATGTGGTAGCTACTTGCTAATAGAAATAGTATAGTTCTTAGAGAGTGATAGAACTGAATCATATATAATCAGAAACTGGATAATTTATTCAAGCCAATCCCACATGTAGCTTATTGGAGATGGATTCATAAACTGGAATAGATAAGACAAATTACTGAAAACAGAAAATATGACCCAGGCATTCGAGAGACCTGGACTCTCCCACTGAAATTCTGATTCAAATCTTATGTACCCACTTAGTCTCTTTTCCTATTTATTCCAGACTTTTCTTTACTATCTGCTGGACTGCCTGGACAGTTACAGAATTCCCTCTCTTCCCTATTTATTCCCACCCTCTTTACTACAATTATTTCCCCACTAAACATTTACTGCTATTAATAAATCCTTACGACTCTAATATTCTGTTACCACTCTTTCTCTTCCTGCTATAAAGTATAATAAACCACTCTTGCTGTTGCACCTGAAGTGGCACAAATCATGTCGGCCACTATCAAAGGCCATTCATAGTTTACCAGCTAGTGCAACATTGGTTAATGGTTGAAAACCCCTGTTTACCCCCACAGCAATGGATTGTTTAAGGTTTAATTTCGGGGACAATTTTGTGACTCTTCTTCGTTGTGGCCAATTCTGATGTTTTCTGGCACCTTCCTGTTGTTTCCAGCCTTGCTTTGTTCTCTGGTACTATGTGTGATGTTTGTTGTGCCGTCTTTATTTAGTTCAATCTTTATTGTTCCCTTCTCTCAGAGATTGTTCTGCCTTTTCATTTAGTTACAGTAAATGCCAATTCGCTGTTCTCCCACAGGTTTTTCATGATTTTATCTTTGTTCTCTATTGCCCGCAATATCTCTAATTTTGGGTAATTATATATTTATCAATTTATCTTGTATCTAAAATTTAACAATAACAGCCATCTCGCTATAGCATTTTTGTGGTCAGCTGTTCTGATCAATTTTTTCAATTTGTTTTTCATTATTAAGAAAAGGTAATGAAGATAAATTACAATCTTGTTTTATAGCAATTGTAATTAATTGTTGTTTCTAAGGTCAATGTATTCATGTATCATCTACAAGGTATCGTTCCTTGTTCACTATTAAATTGACTAATCAAACACCCATATCCCCCACACATGATGCCAAGTTGAAGCCCACTGTGTGACTGCTATACATAAAAATGTATGGGAATATTTTGATTACAAGAAATTATGTAGTAAACAAGTGAGTGAGAACCATGCTTTATCCATAAGCAGATACACTATTTTCAATTGTTAGTTTGTTTGTAACATCTCACATACTTCTGCTTCTGGCCATGTTAATAACAAAAAATGTTGGTTCAAGCTATGCACTGTCATTTAACTAATTTTGTTCCTCATTGTAACAGCAATCAAGTTACTTGCTTAGCATATGGCACAAGTGAGAATTTGTTAATATCTGGGTCAGAGGATGGAGTGGTTCGTGTTTGGAATGCGAGAACATGTAACATTGTTCACATGTTTAAACATGCTAAAGGTATTGTATAAACTTTGTAAAATATGTTTTGTTTTGCAGAAAGAGCTGTGATTGCATACCTATGATTAGTAATGCTCATATTTTGTGCTATTTATTATAAAAAAAAATTTATCAAATGAATTTCTGCTTTATCCAATGCTCAAGTTTTTTATTTGCCAAATTAGAATTTGTCATCGACAACTGGCAATTTATGTGATTTGTACCATATGTATGATACCTATGCTTTCTGTCTGCATATGAGCTTACTGAACAGTATTTTCATTATATATATTCAACTCGTATTTATATCTCATCTGCTATTGCCATTCTTTTTGCCTAATCGTCTTTTGATTTGTGATTGACTGTTATTTAACTTTGATGAGGATACATGATTTTTTTCTCAATATATTCTGCATGATTATATAAATGCTCTTATATTCTTCATGATTATATGAATACATGATTGCTTTTTATATGCTTTTGTTGGATGACATATTTCATAACTAAATCACCCCATGAGATGGTATCAATTACATGCTTGTTTTCAAATTGAGTCTGATAAAGCCTACATTTATTTATATTTATTAAATATTGTGGACGCTGCAGGACCTGTAAATAATATTCTGGTTGTTAGACTAGAAAATGACTCCAGTAATCACATATCTTCTAATGTACAAGCATCATCAAGAAAGCAGGGGTCTAATTTACCCCCTTCATTGGAAAAATATGCAAATTCAATAGATGACGACTCAGATATGAAGACTATGATCAGCCTTGGGGGTGGTAGGAGATCCGTGGATCCTTCATACCTCAGCTCTCATGTGATATCTAATTACATTAAGGAACTTCAGGTTTGTGAGTCTTTATGATTGATTAATTACTAGTCTTATTAAAGAATGAGCAGTATCCGATCCTGATTGTGATTTATACTCTGTTTTTAACCTATGTTTCAGCATCAAGGTTCAGCTGCTGCTTCTGAAATGGAGATGGAGAAACTAAAACATGATTACCAAAAATCAGTGCAAATGGCTAACCAGTTGATGAAAATGAATGAAAACTTGCATCAATTTTGTGTAAAGGAGCTGTTGGATGGTGGTCAAGCTAGAACCTTGGATGAAGATCACAATTAAGACATTTTTTTTTTCTTGCCAGTCACTTTTCAATTTTGTAGGATCCTGGCATCATTTGATTTCTTTCTGGTAGTTTACAATGCTTCAATGCTGCTATTTTTTTGGCCCCTCGTACCCTTTCTCTCGATGTGTGTTTTGCTGCTTAATGTTGTACTTAAAAAGAATTTTCATCTTTCTGTATTCAACAAAAAAAAAAAAATTCATCTTTTTGTGGATACATTAAAAGAATTCACTATTCATAGTTTGCAATATGATAATGAATTCTTTTAACGAATTTATTTATTTAGGAATTTTGGTCGAATAGAGATATCAAATTAAATAATATGAGTGAAATAGAAACTAAATGGCTAATTTAACCTAGACTTAAGGTGTAAAATGAAGAATCACTTATAAGAGATTTATAACAATAAAACATTTTAAACAAAGAAATTGAAACATTAAAATAAAATTATATTAATGTAAAATGTGAAATCATAAAATGTTAAAAAAAAAAAAATCAATATCAAGTCAATGATTTTTATTATTCCCTTACTGTATCTTGTCTCATTTTTTTGTACATTATATCTTGTGTCATTATCATTCTTAATTTGGTAATTATCATTACATTCTTGAAAAATCGTTTTTGGGCATCAGAATTGACTGTATATACTATTAAAGACCTAGCAAACGGGATAATGATACTTTTCCAAAAGTTAAATTACAATTTCAGTTTTTTGATGATGAAAGGATGATAGTTACTAATAGTATTTTTTTTATTCGGTATAGTTACTAATAGTATGATATCATTTATAATTATAGGTATTTTATATATTGTTGATTTACTTGTATATATACACATTTCATAAACATTTCTTTAACTTTTTTAACTAATAAAAGTCATCCCACTTGTAAAAAAAAAGAAAAAAAAACATTTTCCTTTATATAAACATTTATACTTTATCACATGTATTATGCTTCACGTAAAAAATTTAAAACATGTCAAAACTTGTTAAAGACGGAGGAATTGCGTTTAAAATGTAAAATTCTAACTTTTATTTTCTAAAAATCACATCTGAAACCTAAAAAATCATATCTAAAACGTCAAGAAAATATGTTAATTATTACTTTTGAATTGAGGTAAATCCTCTCTCGTAAAACACCGAAACAAACATTTTTTTTTATATAGATGAAACAAACATACTATCTCTTTATTACTTATGCATTTACAATTAGGATATCAATATAAACATGACTTTTATATATTTTTAATTCTTAAATTTTAAATGTTTTTTTAAGCATGCCTAACTGTCATTTTAGTGTTTTTTTTTTTAGTAAAAAACGACAGTGAAAAACCAAAATAAAAACAGACCAACGAGTTTTTAGTTTACACAATGGGATAGTAATAGAATTTTTTTATTTTTTTATTTTTTACACCGATTTGGGGGTTTATTCTTTAGGAGAGGCAACAAGTTTAACCAAAAGCACGTGCATCAATAAGTTTGCAAAAAGTTTTATCCCAATAATAATGAAAATAATGTTATATTTGTATAAAATTGTCATTGTGAAAAATACATGATATATAAAAAAAAAATAACAGAGGCACTGAGGCAGCAATTTTAGTTCATAACAACAGTGAGTGAGTGAGCGTGCGTGCAATGAAAATGATCAAATTCCTGATTTCCGCTTAAGCAAACTCGGAAAAAGCAGCAATAGTCTCTCTGTCCCTTTCTTCTTCTCCAATTCATCACCGCCTTCAACACTCTATAAATATAAATCCCATAAACCCCTCACCTCAATTTCTTTCGTTTACTCGATTCCATTCCACTTCGCAAAAAACCACACTCACTCTTCACACTCTCTCTAGAAACCTCTTTCTCTCTCTCTCTTGATTCGTTCCCTCATGGCCGCCGATAGCCTCGCCGCCCTCGCCGAGGCTCTGTCGCCGCCGGTCTCGTCCGGCGACTTTCTATCCAAGCTCCGCTCCGACGACGCCGTCCAGTTAGGTCTCAACTCGTTCTGCTCCGTTCTCCGCCGCGGTCTCCAATCCTCCGATGACGGAACCTCGCTCTTCCTATCCTGGACCGACGCACAGATTCACGCGATAACCTCGCTCGCCCACGCAATCGCCTCCGCTTCTCGATCTTTGTCAGGTAACTCCTCTCCCTGCAATATCATCGCAACTTGATTTTCGGTTGCGTTTTGCTGCAGTCGTACGATTTCGCTCGTGTGATCCTTGTTCTGACGAGTGTGCCATTTGCAAATGGGAGAGCGATTTTTTTTTTTTTTTTTTGGAAACTTAGATACACTTATATAAGTAGCTTTGGTGTTGTTTTCTAATCAGATGGAGTTTCACCTCGGTTATCTGTGTTGAATTTTAATGGGAACCTTCATTACGTAGTTTACTGATATGAAACTATTTCTATTCTGATTGGAGAAAGCACCAAAAGCATCTACGAAACTGCATCTAAGTTTTGGCTTCTTTTTTATCTTCTTCTGTTTTTTTTTTGCATTTTTTTTGTTGTGTTTCAAATGATTTCGTTTTATTTAAGTTTTAATTGTCATTTTGTGTTGTTTTTTGATTTTTTACATCAATAGTGGAGCAAGCGGAGGGGGTGCTGGTTGCGATTGTGCAACAGTCTATAGAATTTGCTCTGTGCTATTTGGAGAATTCTGGATTCACTAATGACGATCTAGGAATTCAGGTATGTTTACGTACTTTGCAAGTGCTGAAGTTCTGTAGTATGGAAATTTGATGAAAGTAGGGTGCAGACTTACTGAATTTTCTGCAAGATTTTAGAGAAGTCTAATTTGGTCTCCAAATTCTCAAATAAGTCATTAGTTACAACAAGATCAGATACTATTATTATTGTAATGAAATTTAAAGGTTATTGTATTGGGCACATCAATGGCACAACTCTATTATGTAAACAGTTGCATAAGATTTTATAGAAACTCATCATATAATCAATCTGAATCAATAATTTTTTCCATAGATCAATAAGGATACATGAAAGAAGATTGGAGGCCATACATTAGTGGATAGCTTATCCCCTTCACAATTGATCGCAATGGGATTTGAGTGTTGCACGTCTAACATAGAATATTCACTACCCAATGCTCAATCGTTAGGATGCAGAAAGGAAAGAAATTAAAAAATTTACATAAAGATGATGAGCAACCTCTAAAGAACAGAAAATTGAAAATAGACAAATAGAAAAAAAGAGATCACTTACATGTAATACCAGAATAGCATTGTTTTTTAACCTCACTGGATATTTGCCAAAAGAATTGTCTATAGAATAAGTTAGATGGACAAATCTATCTCATAATAGATTAAGCAATAGATTCTAAAGTCATCATATGTTCATTTTAGCCCAAGTTGCCTTAAGCCTTTGTGAGATATTTAGTAAGTTCAACATCAACATCAATAGTACCTTTAACCCAAGTTAATTGAGGTCGATGGTAGATGAACCCAATGATAGATACGAGGAAGTTGAAAAAAAAGGAGGGGAAGAAAAAGGGGAAATAAGACAAAAGAAAAGAAAAGAAAGGATATTAATTAAGTTGAATGACAAAATTGTATATTGGGCCCAACTTTGTTGTTTGCTGCTTTCTACATCATGATATTGTATGCTAATAAGTTTTTCTGATTTCTATCCCTGACCGATGAAGCAAAAAGGTTTCTTTGCTAATATACATTTAGAACAAAATACTTTCCAGCAGGCATAGGTTAAATTGATTTTCTTCAGTATTTAGTGTTTTGACCGGTGTTCCTTTCTGTTAACGTTATGGGTATTTTTATCTTATTTTTTATTTATTTTTGTATTACTCATTATTGTTGAATCTTCCAGAACAACATG
Organism: Glycine tomentella; assembly: GCA_007407185.1. Classification (NCBI taxonomy): domain Eukaryota; kingdom Viridiplantae; phylum Streptophyta; class Magnoliopsida; order Fabales; family Fabaceae; genus Glycine; species Glycine tomentella. Next base: position 113,030 of record PYAF01002832.1, on the reverse strand, counting down.
ATACATCTTTTAGAGATGGCTTTGGTTGATGGAATAAATATGGTAGCGGACATGTTGCAACCTACAACTGCTAGTGCCTTGATAGATATGTTGCCAATGGCTGATGATTGTTGTGGTAGTTTTGTGGATGACTACAAAAAATGCCATCTAGAAGGTACAATGTTACTGCCCAAAAACACTCAATTGTTGTCTTGTCATGGTTTTTTTCTAACCTAACCACATGCTCTATTTTTTTCTTATCAAAAGGTTTCAAATGCTCAAAGGAAGAAAAATCAATGGATTGGCTTTTAAAGACTTTGGCTTCTGAACATGTGCCTCATGATAGGCAAGAATCTGGACTCATTGAGCAGACTTATTATCAATATTTAAATAATTTTGTCTTTCTATCCCAGCACTGGGCAGTTGTCCATGGAAAATGCACTCCTCGCTTGATCTTGCTATGCAATAAGCTAGCTATTGTAAAAGATGTATTTGATGAGAGGGCCGTGAGTCAAAATTTTAGAAGGAGACTGTCATTCATTTTGAGGATGTTAAAGATACTTGGAAGTCTCTTGAAGGATGTTCCTTATGTTGATTATGATGCCTCATTGATGGGGGCAGTTGCCACATTTTCTAATACTCTGTCTAGTTTGTTTAGAATTAAATTTGAGTTTGTGAATACCTGTGCTACTACTGAGGGAAGTTTTGAGAGCATTATTTTAATGGTTATAGAAGAATTTCTTCACAGTGTTCAGGTTATTTTTGGCAATAGCAATGTTGCCCAGAATATCCAAACATGTATTATAGCTGCTATATTGGAGAGTTTGGATTCTTCTGTTTGGACATATGACAAATCTGCTCCCAATTTGAAGCCCCCCTTAGCTTACTTCCCCCGATTTGTTGTGTATACACTGAAACTCATTACTGATCTGAAAAGACAAAGGCATCTAGTTCCTTTTGAGTGGAAAGACTTTGACGTGGAACTTGTTGGCAGTTCTACTGACTCACAGATCGGTTCTCCTTCATGCCTTGTTCATCTGGAGCCTGTTCCTTTGCTGAAGAGATTTACTTTTGAAGAGCTTCTAAAATTAATATTTCCTGTGTCGAGCCAATGGATTTCCAATTTGATGCAACTTGCTTTGTTCCTTCATTGTGAAGGTCTGAAATTAAGGCCAAAATTGGAAAGGTCCCATTCTAGTTTGGCTAAAGTTGCTGGGACATCTGAAGTTGAAAATGCAGTATGCCATGAGGATGAGGCTCTTTTTGGAGATCTTTTTTCTGAAACTGGGCGTTCCGTTGGATCTACAGATGGATGCGAACAACCACCTGTTGCTGCTTTAATTTCTAGTTCCTGCTATCAAAATATGCCAACGCAAGCTGCTATAGAACTTTTGAACTTTCTTAAAACATGCATCTTCTATGCTGAATGGCATCCTTCTCTTTATGTTGATTCCTGCAACAAACTCAGTAGTAGAGACATTGATATTTTGCTTTCCCTACTCAATTGTCAGGGCTGTTGTTCTGAAGATAATTTGTCTGATAGTTGTACCCCATTACTTGAAGATGGAAAGATTGGCCAGATCCATGATCTGTGCTTTGATATTTTACATAACCTTCTCACTAACCATGCTTTGAATGATTCACTTGAAGACTACCTTGTGGATAAAATCCTAACTGTTGAGAATGGTTCTTTTAGTTATAATGATAGAACCCTGACCCTGCTTGCTCACACATTGTTTTGTAGGGTCGGTTCTTCTGGTAGCCAGTTGAGAACCAAGATTTGCAGGGTATATGTTGCCTTTGTTGTTGAGAAGGCAAATACTGTGTGCATAAAATGCCCAAGTATCAATAATCTTGTTGGTACTCTTCCCTCGCTGTTTCACATTGAGGTGGTTCTTATGGCATTCCACTTGTCTTCTGAAGGAGAAAAGGCAGTGATGGCAAAATTAATCTTTTCAACCCTCAAAGAAGTTGCAAGTTTGACATTAGATTTGAACAGCACACTGTTAACATGTTGGGCTTTAGTAGTTTCAAGGTTGATCTTAATTCTTCGTCATATGATATTTTTCCAACAGACTTGTCCAACATCATTGCTCATAGATGTGCGATCTAAGTTGAGGGAAGCACCACTTTCTGGCTCATCTATGCCAAACAAAGTTAATGATCACATGTCATCTTGGTCGTCAACTGCATTTAAAAACATAGCAGGTGGGTTGATTGGAGAGGAAGCTGTTGTCAGTAGCTTGATTGGACATCTAATTGATATTTCTGGGTCTTCTGCTTCTCTTGTTAGGGAGGATTTGACAATTGACAGCTTAACTTTGAATTGGGGAGAGATATACTTTACTTTTTCGCTGATTTTGGGGTTTTGGAGAGGTAAAATGGCCACTGCAGTTGAGGATCTAATTGTTGAACGATATGTTTTCTCCCTTTGTTGGGATATTCCTTATGTAGGCTCTGAAGCTGACCACACAATTAAATCCTGGGACCAAGACCACCCTGTGGATCCATCTAATATGTTGCATTTTTTCCACTTCAGCCATTTACTCCATGGCCATCCAGAGGGCATGGGGAAGTTCACTATTTCTCCAGATGTTATATTGAGCCTTCTTCAGCATTTAAATGCTGCTTTGCCCATACCAGAAGGCATTGAGCAATTAGGTTGGTATTTCCTCAGAAGTGGAATGTGGCTGTCTCTGGTGATCTCCTTCATTAACGTTGGCATATGGAGATATTATATGGATAATGCTATTTCTGGACATGGTCTAACCTGGACTGGGAATGCTTTGGGGGATGAGAAATATGTTAAAGTTGCTGGAAGCATGATTTCCTCCATGATAGAGTCTGGCCAATTTGCATTGCTTGTAAAGCTGTTCTCATCATTGCTGAACAAGTATTTACAAGTTTGTCAGAACGCTTTCCTTGATATCCTTAATGACAAGCAAAAGCTGGCTCCTGGATTTTCACCATTCTTGCTTCTGAAACATACTGAAATGGACCAAAGCCTACAGAATGAGCTCCTGGAGAGGAGTGGTTTGAATGCAGGCGAGCTGCAGTTTGTTCTTAGCCTCATTTCGAGGTTGGATGCTGTTGTTGATAAAAAAGCTTCTGGAATTCTTTCTAGAGCTTCATGGGAGTGCCTATTGCATGGCTTTCCTTTTAATCTCTCTACTCCTAGTTCTACTATGTTTTCTTGTGTCCTTAGCATAAGAGGAATTGTCTTTGTCTTAGATGGGTTACTTAGAATAAAAGAGGCAGGCAGTATTATTAACTTGGAGGATGAAATCCTTGGACAAGTTCTTGATGCAGTAATGATCATCAAGTATGATAGGACCTTTGAAAGTGTTCATGGGAAATGTGACACTATCTATCACAGCTTGAGTGAGGAACTGGATTTGTCGTGTTATGAAGATTTAATTCTAATGAAGCAAATGGAAGGGTTTCTGAAGGATGTCAATGCTGGAGGAGCAAGTGATTGCAGTGTTCGTGAATGGATAATCTGTAAAATTATTGAAATATTAAACAGCCTAAGAAAAGACCCTTCAAAGTCTGTTATATTTCATTTTTATCTTGGGGTTGAAAATGTGCATGAGAAGATGAACAGGCTTTTGCATTTGCATCTTGGTGACTGTTTGGTTCTAATTGATGCTTTAGATTCATGCTTCTCTGAATCAGTGAATGTGAAGGTTCTTGGATTCTTTGTGGATCTTTTGTCTGGAGAGCAATTTCCTGACCTTAGAATGAGGATACAGAGGAAATTTCTGGATAGAGACATACATTGTGTATCTAAGTGGTTGGAGAAGAGGCTTTTAGGAAGCATAATGAAATCAGATTGTGGGGTGGACTGTGCAAAGGGGTGCTCCATTTCTCTTAGGGAATCAACAATGAATTTTAGTCTGTGTCTTGTATCACCACCCTCTGAACAACAATCAAAAGAATTGCAACAACATATTTTTAATTCTGCACTGGGGTCACTTGATTCTGCTTTTTTGTTGTTTGATATACATGTAGCAAAGTCGTTTTTCAATTTCATTGTTCAAATTTCTAGAGGAGAGTTCTTGATGAAACAGCTTTTGACAAGGACTATAATGTTGATGGAGAAACTGGTTGCCAATGAAAATCTGCTTCCAGGACTGAAGTTTCTATTTGCCTTTATTGAAACTGTCTTTAGTGATTGTGGATCCAGTAAAATTTCCTTGCAAAAGACAACTAAGAAGTCTTCTTCTGGCAATAGTCTTGGGGTAGGACATTCTTCTGCTCGACTAGTTGGATCCAGAAAAAATTCTGAAACATTTATCCTTTCTGCCAATCAAGAAGGGGGATCAACCTCTCTCGAATGTGATGCAACTTCTATGGATGAGGATGAGGATGATGCAACTTCTGATGGAGAGGTTCTTAGCATAGATAAGGACGATGAAGAGGATGCTAACAGTGAAAGAGCCCTTGCCTCTAAAGTTTGCACATTTACTTCCAGTGGCAGCAATTTCATGGAGCAACATTGGTATTTCTGCTATACATGTGACTTGACTGTATCAAAAGGCTGCTGCTCAGTCTGTGCCAAGGTTTGTCATCGGGGTCATCGTGTTGTCTATTCACGTTCAAGCCGGTTCTTTTGTGACTGTGGAGCTGGGGGTGTTAGGGGTAGTAATTGTCAATGCCTGAAACCTCGGAAGTTTACTGGAGATAGCAGTGCACCTGTTCTTGGCTCAAATACTTCTCAGTCATTTTTACCCTTCTCTGAGGATGGAGATCAGTTGCCAGACAGTGATTCAGATTTTGAAGAAGAAATCAGTTCAGATGCAGATAACTCTCTCAGGTTATGTATTCCAAAAGAACTTCAAGAAGGGATTCCATTGTTTTTGGAAGAACTTGATATTGAGAGTCGGGTGATCAATCTTTGCTCTTCTTTGTTGCCGTTTATACTTAGCAGACGAGACTCTCGCCATTCTAAGGATAAGAAAATCAGTTTGGGTGAAGACAAGGTGATTTCTCATGGTATTGATCTCTTGCAATTAAAGAAAGCATATAAAAGTGGATCATTTGATCTCAAGATAAAGGTTGATTATTCAAATGCCAAAGAGCTTAAATCACATTTAGCAAATGGTTCTCTTGTGAAGTCCTTACTCAGTGTGAGTGGACGAGGTCGACTTGCTGTTGGTGAAGGTGATAAAGTTGCTATATATGATGTTGGGCAGTTGATTGGTCAAGCCACCATTGCACCTGTGACAGCTGACAAGACCAATGTGAAACCTCTTTCTAAAAATATTGTCCGCTTTGAAATTGTACAACTTGCATTCAACCCTGTTGTTGAGAACTATCTTCTTGTAGCAGGATATGAGGATTGCCAGGTCCTAACTTTGAATCCTCGTGGTGAAGTGATTGACCGCCTTGCCATTGAACTAGCTGTGCAAGGTGCATATATTAGACGGGTGGATTGGGTTCCAAGCTCACAAGTTCAGTTAATGGTTGTGACTAACAGATTTGTTAAGATATATGACCTGTCCTTGGACAACATCAGTCCAATGCACTACTTCACTTTGTCAGATGACATGATTGTGGATGCAGTTCTTTGTCCGGCTTCCCAAGGAAGAATGTTTCTCCTCGTTCTTTCAGAAAATGGAAACATATTCAGGTTAGAGTTGTCAGTTAAGGGTAATGCTGGGGCTGTGCCACTGAAAGAACTTGTACAACTTCAGGGAAAAGAGATTCATGCAAAGGGATCATCATTATACTTCTCTTCAACTTATAAGCTACTCTTTGTATCTTTTCAAGATGGCACCACAGTGGTGGGTCGCCCAAGCCCTGATGCAGCCTCTCTAGTTGAGATGTCTTCTGTATATGAGGAACAAGAAAGTAAGCTGCGGCCTGCTGGAGTACATCATTGGAAAGAATTGCTGGCTGGCAGTGGATTATTTGTTTGCTTATCAACAATGAAATCAAATTCTGCGCTCACTGTGTCAATGGGGGAATATGAGATAATTGCTCAGTGTATGCGACATTCAGTGGGTTCAACCTCACCTATAGTTGGTATGACTGCATACAAACCACTATCAAAGGATAAAATCCACTGTCTTGTCTTACATGATGATGGTAGCCTTCAAATATATTCTCATGCTCCTGCTGGTGTGGATGCTGGTGTGATCGCAGCATCTGAGAAAGTTAAGAAATTGGGTTCTGGAATCCTCAATAAAGCCTATGCTGGTACAAATCCTGAATTTCCTCTTGATTTCTTTGAGAAGACTGTGTGCATTACGCCGAATGTGAAACTTGGTGGTGATGCTGTCAGAAATGGAGATTCAGAAGGAGCTAAACAGTGTTTGGTAAATGAGGATGGTTTTCTAGAAAGCCAAAGTCCTGCTGGTTTTAAGGTATCTTTTATTCTTTTGGAATTACTTTTAATTCAAAGTGAATATTAGTTTTACTTTGTGCCCTATTCTGTTTTGTGGCTTTTTTTTTTGGGGGGGGGGGGGGGGGGGGGTTGACAACTTCATAAAATCTGATATTTAGGAACAAGGGCTGGTTTTTAGTTGTAGGTTGTTTGGTTATCACCTAAGTTTTAAAACGCTAGTTCTTATTTGAACTGAATTTGAAATAAGTCTTCTTCATAAAAAGTTGTTTTTTTTTTTTTTTTTAACATTTACTTTATTCACATTAGAAGGGCTGGTATGGTGTGTGAACTGTGATGATGATAATAATATTAGTGGTTTCATTTTGTGTCATATGTTAGTTGCTGTTGGTGCTGTGTCATTTGAAAGTGATTGATAATAGCTTTTTATCTCCCTAATTTCTACCTTTCTGTATTTTTACAGATATCTGTCTTCAATTCAAATCCTGATATAGTCATGGTTGGTTTTCGAGTTCATGTGGGAAATACATCAGCGAGTCACATACCGTCTAGCATTTCTATTTTCCAAAGGGTTGTTAAATTCGATGAAGGAATGAGGTCCTGGTATGATATTCCATTTACTGTTGCAGAATCTCTTCTTGCAGATGAAGAATTTACAATCTCAGTTGGGCCAACCTTTAGTGGCTCAACACTCCCCAGAATAGACTCACTTGAAGTTTATGGCCGAGCTAAAGATGAATTTGGTTGGAAAGAGAAAATGGATGCAGTTTTAGATATGGAAGCAAGAGTACTTGGTTCAAATTCTTCACTTAGTGGGTCTGCAAAGAAGCGCCGATCGATACAGTCTGCTCCTATTCAGGAGCAAGTAATAGCAGATGGACTCAGGCTAATTACTAAGTTCTACTCATCATGTAAGCAACAGGATTGCTCAAGGTTTGAGGAAGCCAGGATAGAGCTTGGAAAACTCAAATGCAAGCCATTACTAGAAACAATATTCGAGTGTGATAGGGAACCAATTCTGCAGGCTTCTGCTAGTCGTGTCTTACAAGCGGTTTTTCCTAAGAAAGAGATATACCATCAAGTAATATATAGTGTCATTTGGTTTTCCTTTACCAATTCTGTTTTGTTCAGTATTTCTGCTTATCTATGTTAATGTCATTCTAATTATTACCATGTGCATTCTTCCAACATTAGGTTAAGGATACTATGAGGCTTCTTGGAGTAGTAAAATCCTCCTCACTACTATCATCAAGGCTTGGGATAGGTGGTGCTGCAGGAAGTTGGATCATTGAAGAGTTCACCACCCAGATGCGTGCAGTCTGTAAGATTGCATTGCAACGCCGCTCAAATTTAGCAACATTTCTGGAGACCAATGGTATTGTTGTCTTTGCTGATTGAATCGTAAAATACATATAAATTAGCTTTTCCTTGTCTATAGATGGGGAGATAAGAATAAGCATCGGTCGATATAAACATCCATGTTTGCTGCATGCTATGACTAATTGATTACAATGACTCTCTAAATTCTTAAGGTTTATGCCCTTGATTTAACGTGGGCATATGATAGAGATTATCAGAACTCTTGTTTATTGAACTTGTAGTGCAAGATTACATCTAGGGATTAGAGCCTAGTCTCCCTAACCAACCACCAATAATACCAAAAGATACTAATTCCTGGCTGTTAGTTGCTATTTAAAGCTAACTACTAACTAACTAAACTGTAACTGACATCAGTCAGTTACAGGTAACAGCTATAGCTGCTGCTCTGGCTTCCTCTTAAACCTGCCATAAGTCCTTGTTTCATATACCTGCTTTGCCGGTAGCCCAACAATACTCCCCCTAAAAAGAGCCACCTTGTCCTCAAGGTGAAAACTAGGAAATTGTTGTTGCTAACTGACACCGTTTCCCATGTGGCTTCAAAGTCAGGTAAAACTTTCCATTGGATAAGCACTTCAGCTGTTCCTGCTGGAGAATTTCTAACAGCCTTCACATCAATAGGCTCTAACTTTAGTTCCAACTCATCAGTCAGCATTATCTTTTGTCTCCTGGGATTTCACAAGACAGAAATTAGAATGAAACTCAAAGAAAACAGAATTATCTTTTGCAAACCGGCTGACACTTAACAAATTTTTTGAAATGAAAGGAACATGCAACAATTTTTGTAGTTTAAAGGTGAAATGATTGTTATTAGGAGACATAAAGCAAGAAGAACCAGCACCATTGATATTCAAACCTTTACCACTGCCAATAAAGATCTGATCTGGTGCAACTCACCAGTCACATGATAACTAGAACCAGAATCTGGAATCCAAGTGGAGCCAGCTAGATCACCACCAGAATTAGTCAACATAGCACTAGATTGATTCCCAGATTGAGCTGCAGGCTTGTAGTTAAGATAGTCCAGGTATTAGATGTCCTAGTAGATCCCACTGAATATGGAATAGATTGACTGGTAGCAGGATCAAAGAAAGCAAGAGATTCATGAGGCTTGAAAGTCATATCTGACCTATAATGACACACATTTGCAGTGCGTCCAAACTTTAGACAGATTTGACATTGAAAATTGGCAAATCTGCCACCCACACGATCTCTGCCAGATCCTCCATTGCTGCGACCAGTGCCATTATCAGAAAAATCACCTTGACCACCACCATTCCGGCCATAGGAACTCCTGGAATATGGGTACCCTTGAGTGTAGTTTAAAGAAGGAGAGCTTAATACCTGAACCTCTTTGTTGTATCTGTTAAGTCTAGTCTCATGCCCATAAAGAAGTGCTTCTATTTCAGCAATAGAGGGTATTCTCTTTTTCCCCTCAATGACTGAAATAACTGATGCATAATCAGAAGGGAGACCTTCCAGCAAAGCATCCACATACTCTTCATGTCTGACTGGAACTCCAACTCCAGCTAATTCATCAACAAAGCCTTTAATCTTCCTTAAGTAATCATCATTGGATTTGCCACCAAGAGAAACTGCTCTCATTGCAGTGCGTAACTGACGAGCTCTGGATTTAGTATGTAGACTGAAATGTTCATGAATGTTGTCCCAAACTTGGTAAGAGTGTTCAGAACCAAGAACACGAGACAAAACAGATTGAGAGAGTGGACTGAAGCCAAACAAGAAGAGTCTGGTCTTGAACCTCCCAGGCTTCAAATTCTGGATTAACTCTATCAGCAGCTTGATCATTTTCTGTGAGATATTGAGGCGGAATTACAGGATTAACTACAGACCTCTGCAACTTATGTGACTTAATAACTGGCTCAACATGTTGACGCCAGTGTAAGTAGTTAGAGTCATCCAATTTCTCAGCAACAGAGCTGGGAAAATTATGTAAAACAGAGTGCACAGGAGCGGAAGCCATGGAGAAATCAACAATTTGAATAGAGAACACAGAAAAATCGAACAAATTGAAGCAAACAGCCCAAACAGTAGCACCAGAAGTCAATGACAAACAAACTGAACCAGACAAGGCAAACAACAGCACTAGAATCAAATTGCGAACAGGTTGAGCCAAATAGCAGCACCAGAACGTGATTGCGATCAACAATTAAACCAAAAGCACCTCTACTCAGCGTTAACAACAAGAACACAACAAACGCAGGTACGAACACTAACAATCACGAACAGAGAAAGAAACAACCACGAACGAGCGTGAATCAAGAACAGATTTGCGAACCCTAACTTGCGAGAACGAACAAGAACGCACAAGTGACCAGGAGCAAGTACGATTAGCGTGAACGAAATTAATAAACAGTGACAACCAGGCACTTGATCAAAGTACAAGACACGCAAACGAGCAAGAACAGCAAGAACAGAATCGCGCGAGCAAGAACGGGATGCAATTGAAGTACAAGACTCTCGAACAAGAATCTTGATGAAGGAACTAAAATAAGAACGTGAACGAACAAGAACGAACATGAACAAAAAAATTGCACGATCAGTGCAAATTTTTGGCTCTAGATACCATAGAGAGAAAAGGAAGATGACAGAGAAAAGAAAGAATTCTGATATTATTTCAGTGATGAATGAAAAAAGTGAATAGTTAGTTACAAGAGAGGTTTTTATAACCTCTGGATCTTTCTTTTAGAAGACACTAACTTTCTAACAGCCTAAACTGTTTACACGTGTACAGAAGGAGAGGTGTTGTTAGCAAAAGCTAACCAGCACTTACAATAAGTATTTTTGATAGATACAACTCTAATATACCTTATTTGTCCAGCCAAACGCGTCCTCGCCGTCAAAAATTGGAATCTCGAGTTTCCACCACTTCTCCTCTGGATCGCGATTGGAATAATCGCGATTCTGGTGTTCTCCGCGGTCGTGGTTGGCGCTTCCTTGATCGGCGCGCGGCAAGTTCCGCACTGTCGCAAGTAGCTTCGCTAATTCAATTCCGCTCGCTTGATGCAATCTTCTTCATACAATCTTTCCAAACACGCAACATCCTCACACATGTTGATTATGCCTTCATAGCCTCATTCCAGAAATTCTACACGTGCATCCATGCCTCCTCGCATTGAAACCATGAATAGATTCACGTCTCAGGATCGAAAATTTGCTTTGATAGCAGTGTTAGAGATTAACTTGTTTATTGAACTTGTAGTGCAAGATTACATCTAGGGTTTAGAGCCTAGTCTCCCTAACCAACCACCAATAATACCAAAAGATACTAATTCCAGGCTGTTACTTGCTATTTAAGCTAAGTACCATACTTATTAATAGCGGCGCTATTGCGGATTAGCGGTGCGGTGCGGCGGCCGACAGCCACAGACCGCACCGCAACTGTTCATATGAAAAAGCGGCGATAGCGGCCGCTATAGCGGGTTTCGGTGCGGCTGAAAAAGCGGGCGGTGCGGCGCGGCTGAAAAAAATGAAGAGGAAGACGAAACATTTGGTGAAGCCGAAACGGAAGGTGAAGAAGCGAAAGGTGAAGATGAAGCGAACTGCGAAAGTTGAAGAAGAAACCGAAGCTCGAGGGTGCCGCTAGTATTAATTATGCCTCGTAAAACAGAAAAGCTCGACGGTGCCGCAGTGCTTGCCGCTAATATTAAAAAATAAAAATACATATGTAATTACTAGTGCCTGCCGCTAATATTAAAAAATAAAAATACATATGTAATTACTAGTAAATAGTAATTACAGAAACTCTCCTCTCGTTAACCATAATTACTAGGACAGTAGGACTAGTAAATAATATTACTAGTAATTGCAGAAACAAATAATATTACTAGTAAATGCAGAAACTCTCCCCGTAAACTGTAATTACTAAGACTAGTAAATAATACTTGATATGATAAAAACTCTCCTTTATAACACACAGGCTAGCTGAAGCATATTCATGTGAGTTACTGAGTTTGTTTTAGTCCTTTATGTTTGACATTTATGTCATATTTTTTTTTTTTTGAGAGGGATTATGTTTGTGAAGTTTATATATTATATATATTTCACTATTTCACTTATATACTTCGCTGTAGCGGTGTAGCGCTACCCGCTATAGCGCTATAGCATTTTTTAGGGGTGGCCGCTACGCGCCGCTATCCGAGATTAATAAGTATGCTAAGTACTAACTAACTAAATTGTAACTGACATCAGTCAGTTACAGGTAACAGCTGTAGCTGCTGCTCTGGCTTCCTCTTAAACCTGCCATGAGTCCTTGCTTCATGTACTTGCTTTGCCGGTAGCCTAACAGCATATTTATTCTATTTCCTACCATTTTATTATGATATAATCTTTTTTGCCTTTTTTTTCCTGGTGTAGGCTCAGAAGTGGTGGATGTACTTGTGCAAGTTTTATGGGGAATTTTGGATTTTGAGCAGCCTGACACACAAACCATGAACAACATTGTTATGTCTGCAGTTGAACTTATTTATTGCTATGCTGAATGCTTAGCGCTACACGGAAAAGATGCAGGAGTTCATTCTGTGGCACCTGCTGTTGTGTTACTTAAGAAGCTTCTCTTTTCCTCCAATGAGTCTGTTCAAACTGCTAGCAGGTATTTTAGCTCACTTCGTTTTTTTTTTTTTAAATCTGAATTTGATATTTATGATTTCACACATTTCCTCCCCAGTTTGGCCATATCTTCAAGATTGCTTCAGGTCCCTTTTCCAAAGCAAACCATGTTGGCTACAGATGATGCTGTTGACAGTGTGGTGTCAGTTCCTGGCCCTGCTGACCCAAGTACTGGAAATAACCAAATCATGATTGAGGATGACACTATTACTTCATCTGTCCAATATTGTTGTGATGGTTGCTCTACAGTACCTATACTAAGGCGAAGATGGCATTGTACTGTTTGTCCTGATTTTGACTTGTGTGAGGCTTGCTATGAAGTACTAGATGCAGATCGACTTCCTCCACCACACTCTAGAGATCATCCTATGACAGCAATTCCGATAGAAGTTGACTCAGTGGGAGATGGAAATGAATTTCACTTCACGGCTGATGATGTTAGTGACCAGAACTTGTTGCCTGTACCTGCTGATAGCAACATGCAGAATTCTTCTCCATCAATTCATGTCTTGGAACCAAATGATTCTGGGGATTTTGCTGCTTCTTTAACTGACCCTGTCTCAATCTCTGCTTCAAAAAGGGCCATAAATTCTTTACTTCTTTCTGAGCTTCTTGAACTCTTGAAAGGATGGATGGATACGACCTCTGGAGTTCAGGCAATCCCTGTTATGCAGCTTTTCTACAGGTTGTCATCTGCTGTTGGTGGACCTTTTATAGACAGCTCCAAGCCAGATAGCTTAGATATGGAGAAGCTAATCAAGTGGTTTTTGAATGAGATTAATCTCAACAGACCATTTGTAGCCAAAACCCGTTCATCATTTGGTGAAGTTGCAATCCTGGTCTTCATGTTTTTCACATTGATGCTTAGAAACTGGCATCAGCCTGGTAGTGATGGTTCCATGCCTAGACAGAGTGGAACTAATGACATGCATGATAAAAATGTAGTCCAATTTCCACCACCCACCTCAGCCAGTGCTAAGACTTCACTAGATGATCAAGAGAAGATTGACTTTGCATCACAACTTATTCGAGCTTGTGATTCTCTTAGGCAGCAATCTTTTGTAAATTATTTAATGGATATATTGCAGCAGCTAGTGTATGTCTTCAAATCTCCT
>PYAF01002832.1:75539-93130 GCA_007407185.1 Glycine tomentella | reverse complement strand
AACAATGAATCTCTCTGTAATTCTTTATTCCCTGTCAGAGGTCCATCTGTTCCTCTGGCACAGTATGTTCGCTATGTTGACCAGTATTGGGACAACCTTAATGGTCTTGGACGTGCTGATGGAAGTAGACTCCGCCTGCTGACTTATGACATTGTTCTGGTATTTTATTCAGCTTCCATATATTCTCTCTTTCCTGTTTATTGAATTTGACTGACAATATGATAATAAAAAACTGATGAGGAATCTTGTTTATGACATTTAGACAACTCACGTCCCTGGTTTCAAACAATTTCTCTAGAATATAACTACAGTTATCTTTTATACTGCTTAAATCAAGTGATTTTGTCTCACTCTGGTGTTCATGCATCCCCCCCCCCCCCCCACAAACAATCTTTGTAGATGTTAGCTCGGTTTGCAACAGGAGCATCATTCAGTGCAGATTGCCGAGGTGGTGGACGGGAAAGTAATTCCCGGTTCCTCCCATTTATGATCCAAATGGCACGCCATCTCCTTGATCAAGGAAACCCCTCCCAGCGTCGAACCATGGCAAGGGCCGTATCAGCATACATATCCTCTTCTTCATCAGATCTCAGACCCTCTTCTCCATCTGGCACCCAACCTACACCCTGGACAGAAGAAATTGTCCAATTTATGATGGTAAACTCATTTCTCTCAGAGTCTTACGAGTCATGGCTGCAGCATCGTCGTGCTTTTCTGCAGCGCGGAATTTACCATGCCTACATGCAGCACACACATTCTCGGTCTGCTATCCGTGCACCATCGGTTACAGCTCCTGCACAAGGTGTGGAATCTGGAAGCATGGGCCAAAGTGCTACAACAGAAACAGGGCATAGTGATGATCTTTTGTCTATTATCCGTCCAATGCTTGTTTATACAGGCTTGATTGAACAGTTACAACATTTCTTCAAGGTCAAGAAATCAACTAGTGCAACACCACCTACAAGGACTGAAGGGGCATCATCTACCACAGAAGGAGAAGATGAAAGTGGAAACCTGGAAGGCTGGGAAGTGGTGATGAAAGAGCGACTATTGAATGTAAAAGAGCTGCTCGGATTCCCCAAGGAGTTGCTGTCATGGCTTGATGAGATTAATTCGGCCACTGACTTGCAGGAAGCCTTTGACATAGTTGGTGTTCTAGCTGAGGTGCTCTCCGGGGGGTTCACCCGGTGTGAAGATTTTGTGCAGAGTGCAATTAATGCAGGGAAAAGCTGAAAGATTTTGTGACCCTTTTGTAATATTGAAATATTAACAGCATAACTTATATTCCGAGGGAATGTAAAACGCTTGGCTACTATGTTCTTTTGAACGTATGAAGCTGATGGATAATGCAAGGGCGGATATTTGTGATGGTGTGGCAAAAAATATCGTTCTGAATATTGCTGCATTCAATAGACTTGCTTATGCGTCTAGGCATTATAACTGATTTAGTGGATAAAGAACACTAATAACAGTTGATTTTCTAGTAACATTAATAACACAACTCAATAGGCACCCCGAATGGGTCTCTAAGAAATGGCACATTGTAAGTTGGGTTATACTTTCTACATCCAGCATATTTTTAATACACATTGCATATTTTTTTTATTTTCAATTTTACCCTCTTACGGATTGACAATCTGTATGAGACACATGGATTGACAATTCATAACTCATACGGATCGACAAATCGTAAGAGTTATATGGTTGTCAATTCATATGTCCATATGAAACTAACGGATTACCAGAAGAGCAAAATCGGTATTACATTATGTATGTTTGGTGTATTGAAAATTGATTGGTGTAGAAAGTTAAACTCTTGTAAGTTTAAGGGCGTAATACCTTAAAAATGACACACTCACTTGAACAAGTTATGCCGATCTCGACGTGTAAGTGCTGCCATTCTTCAAATCAATTATAAAATGAATGACTTCTATTAGTCATCAACCTTGATGTTCATCTATATTTCACCAAAAAGTTTTAAAAAAATATTTGGGTGTCTGATGTACAATTTATTGTTACATCAAATTATAATTAAAGGCAAGAGTATTTTAAGAAAATAACACTTATAATTAAATTAATAAATAATAAATATTTAGTAAAATATAATTATAAATATATTCAGAATTTACATTTTTTATTTCATTTACTCATATTTTTACTTTCAATTTTCAATAAAGTTTTTAAAATATTTATTGTAAACAATTTGAAAATATTCCATTATCTCAGTTTGATGAGTGAAATTGAACTCGAATTTTTAAGTAAAATTTTGTGTTTGAGTTTTATAAATAGAAAAAAATGTTTTAGAAAATAATTTTATTAAAAGTTGATTAATCAATTTTTTTGATAAACATTAATTACTGATTAAATCCGTAAATATTTTACTCACACCTTTGAACTGTTAACTAGAAGAAAAATCACTCTGATAAGTATTGTAAAGTAATACAGATCCCAAAGCCGTGTCTAAGTTGATCCAATGGAAATTTATTATCAAGTTCCATTGCGAACCCTTTACCATTGAATATTATATTATATAGCAGTATAAAATAAAAGGAAAAAGTGTTGCACCATGCCTGTGACTTAATATAACTATTATCACATGCTGTTTTAGATGGAAAAAGGTAACTTTATGATCACGGGAATTTGTCACGTATAGCACACAAGTTGCAAATAACGTCTCTTTCCCTCTGAAAATACACTTCGGAACTTAACTTTCTAAAACTAGAAGAGGTGTTGAGTGTGATGGTCACCCACCCTGCCACTTGTTTGCAGGCTGCAGCCTCTAAAATAACGTCACGTAGCCAAAATTTTAAATCTCATGAGCTACAGGATCTTTTTTTTTTTTTTCCGATTATTCCAACATCAAATATTTTAATATTTTAAATTCTTCTTAACATAAGATTTAAGAAGAACTATACAAAATCTAGTTTGTACTAGACTATCCTAGTGGATTATCTGTGTATGAAGTATATTAAAATGTAGAAATCCAACACCTGGAATATCCATCATTCTTTTGCTTTGACTGAGAATATTTTTCTTTTCAGTATAACCAAAACTCAACGGATACTTCCAACACATTATGTTGGTTATGTTTTCTCATCACTATATACATTTATCGCTGATCAGTAGTAACTAATAAATGACAAGGAGGTGGTCCTCCCATATATATATATATATATATATATATATATATACACACAAACATGTGTTTTTTTAGCAAAAAAAATTACAAACATATGTTTCCATTTTTTATTTTCACTATATCATATATAAAGTTTAAAAAACAGGAACAAGGAAAATAAAAAGAAATGTTTTCCCAAATGAAACCACCCAAGATAAATTATTTATGTAAATTATTTTTTCTTGAAAAAAATAGTTAGAAGTTATTAACATAATTATGTATTCATAATTTCATTCAATTTTCATTCTCTTGATATGTTTTTAATGTGTAATAAGTAATTATACCTAGACATATCCTAATCACAAGAATATTAGAACTCACTAACTAAAGAGATCTAACTCAATCAATTAAGCAGAATGGGTAAGTGTGTTGTAAATTCTATTGGATTTTTATGGATAAAAAAATTCGAACTTAATTTTGTTTTTATAAAAAAAGTGAATAGTAAAATGAAAATTAAAAAATATAGAAAGTGACATTTGTTACAGTTAACCGGGATGCCATGTCACAATGCCACACCACACCATCTCTCTCGTGATTAACATTTGAATTTACTATTGCAACTCCGTACACTTTCCCGTTTTATTTCGTAGCTTCTGTGATTTGTTTGTTTGGTGTTCAACAGTGTTCCCAGTTGAGGAATTTCCCATAGAAACCCACATTTTCTTTTACTAGATTTTCTTCATTCTTTGACACTTGAAGCTAATATGGTCATATGAAAGCCAAATTGCCAATGTTGTAATTGTTGTTTAAGCCTTTAAATGTTAGAAGAAGTCAAGGAAGTTTTTGGAATTTCAAGGTGTAGGTAGTGTGAGTTAGTGCAGTGCATCATCACCTTGTCTGGTGGGTGGGTGGATAACATTTTTGGCCTTAGAATAATAACCACAGTCCACAGGTCAATAGGCTTGGTTTTATTAGCATTTATTTTAGGTTTGCGGATCCAAAGGTGAAATGGCATTATATACTTTAGTCTTGGTTTCTGGGCATTTATTAAGTATCACTAAGTTCAAGGATTTTTATAAGATTTTGAAGAGTTAAGTTGAAGTGATAGTGTGATACCAAAATAATGGTGTTGAAATGGGGAAAAGACTACTACTGTGACAGTAAGGGGATAAAGATGGAGCTCAAAGTTGAGAAGCATGAGAGATTGATCATAAGGCCTAGAATCAAGGTGTGGATGGCTAGGGCCATTACAATTGTGGTGCTTTGGACTAGTCTTGTTCAGCTGATTGCACTGGGAGAATTGTTGGGACCAAGTTTGTTAAGGGGCATGCCTTATTGTTTCAGTTCTCCACCTGTAGAAAAGTTTTTGGCTCCAGCCAAGGCTGTGCTCCCACCCAAAAGTAAGTCCTTGGCTTGTGTTATGATTTTTTATTTTTATTTTTTTATCGACAAATGTTAGTTTAGTTAGAAATATCAGTTGGAGAACAAACCAGAGACCTCTCCCCCCTCCCTTCACATCCTTCCCCAACCACAGAGGCAACCTTCTATCTCCAGCTTGTCTTATGAATAGTTATTTGTAGTCCTATTTTGTCTACTATGATTTTTTTATAAAAAAAAGCTGTCTGATTTGATGCCGGTAGTATTTTCTCCAGAAATCTTTCTGATTTCAGTTTCCTGTTCTCTTTTTTTTTCTTTTTTTTCCCCCTCTTTGAAGATTGAACCCCTTTCCCACATTTAATTTTCTTCTTTTGTGCTAACATTTTATGATTTCTCATGCATATCTCTTTTGAATTTGATAATTTTGTCATCAGGGATTTATAACAATAATGGTTATCTTCTGGTTTCTTGCAATGGTGGACTCAACCAAATGCGATCAGCTGTAAGTTCTTTGTTTCGTTATCTTTACTGCAATCAACATCACTATTGACTTTAAAAGTCCCCATCTATTTTTTGGAAAAAACTCTTTATTCCTCACATTGTTTTTTTCCTGCAGATATGTGATATGGTTGCTATTGCCAGACACTTAAATGTAACTCTCATAGTTCCAGAGCTGGACAAAGCCTCTTTCTGGGCTGATTCAAGGTTTTCACATTATTCATTCTGTCATAACTTCAATTTTGGAAACGCCTTCTTTTAGGACTAACATAATTGAAATATCTTCATTTCTGTGACATCATGTCTCCTTGATGTGGCAGTGACTTCAAAGATATATTTGATGTAGATCATTTCATCACCTCCTTGAGAGACGAGGTACGAATAATAAAGACACTACCAGCTAAGGTCAAGAAAAGAGTTGAACTAGGATTATTATACTCAATACCACCCATTAGCTGGTCTAATATCTCATACTATGAAAATCAGGTATTTTGCTTGGTTCACATTATCTTTGCCCTTATCAGATTTTGACTAGGTTCTTTATTGCAAGTTAGCAACTCATTGTTCTTAACTACTTAAACAGGTCCTTCCTCTGTTGCTGAAACACAAGGTCATACACGTAAATAGAACAGATGCTAGACTTGCAAATAATGGACTACCTGCTGAGATTCAGAAGCTACGATGCCGAGTAAACTTCAATGCTCTGAGGTTTACTACTCAGATAGAAGAACTTGGCAGAAGGATAGTCAAGGTTTTGAGGGAAAAGGGACCTTTCCTTGCACTTCATCTTAGATATGAGATGGACATGTTGGCCTTCTCTGGCTGTGCTCATGATTGTGACAGCAAAGAGGAGGAGGAACTCACAAGAATGAGGTAAAATGAATCTTGCATTAATGTGCTACACTATCCCTTTTGTTTTTCTAGTTTTCCTTTGAACGTAATTTTGGCAAATGGTATTTTTTAGATATGCATATCCTGGGTGGAAGGAAAAAGTTATTAATTCTGAGCTTAAGAGGAAAGAAGGCTTGTGCCCTTTAACACCTGAGGAAACTGCCCTAGTATAGTCAGCACTTGGAATAGATCACAATGTTCAAATTTATATTGCTTCTGGAGAAATATATGGTGGAGAGAAAAGAATGGCAAGTTTACTAGGAGAGTTTCCTAATCTGGTAAGCAGAAGGAAGTAAATAGTATATGCTGTATTTATATGCAAATTCACCAGTTGCTACTAACATTTTCTCTAACTGAAATAGGTGAGGAAAGAAACTCTGTTGGAACCTTCAGAGTTTATGTATTTCCAAAACCACTCCTCGCAAATGGCTGCAGTGGATTATCTTGTCTCCCTAGAGAGTGATATATTTATTCCAACATATGACGGGAACATGGCTAAAGTTGTGGAAGGCCATCGCAGGTATGACCTTGTTGCCAACAATGTGTCATTCTACATTCTATCTGTTATCTACTTAGTGGTCCCATCCTTTGATGAGGTGAAAAAGTGTTTTGATTTCATTCATTCTTTGTTAGATGCATAATGATGGAAGAGTTCACAGAATTATTTGCACTTTTGGCACATCCTATTACTATTATTAGACAATAATAAAAGCAGATTTCATGATCATGAAAAAATACACAAGTCACATAATGAACCTCTTCTAAAAAACTATTAACTTCTTAAATTTAATTTCTATACATTGTGAATGTAAAAAAGTTTACATTACCAACCAATCAGAAATCATGATAAGTATGACTTTTAAGGTGCAAACTAAAGTGCATATACTATTTACTCTTTTTTCCCTACATTTTTCATTTAATTTACAAGATATCACGTGTAATTATTTTTGGTAATTATCTGAAGTCATACTTGCTGCTCTTCAGATTTCTAGGATTCAAGAAAACTATACTACTGGATAGAAGGCTTCTGGTAAACCTGATAGACCAATACTATAACGGGTTGTTAAGTTGGGATGAGTTTTCCACTGCTGTGAAGGAAGCTCATGCCTATCGTATGGGAAGTCCCAAGAGAAGAATTATCATTCCAGACAAACCCAAAGAAGAAGACTATTTTTATGCCAACCCTCAGGAATGTTTGCAATTGTTAGATGAACCATTAGAAAGCACATAATCTTTGCTCTGATTTAATCACCGTTTTCAATCAGAAGGCAAAGGAAATTGTTATTGATTATTCTGTACATGAAATAGGCTCTGAATGAACTAAAGGAACTGTGCCCCTGCCAAATAATATAATTTTCTTGTTTTAGGGAACTAGTTCTTGTATAAAGAAATGGCAAAGTGGCGTCACATCTTCTCAATGCAAAGAAGTGCAAAAGATATAAGATTACTTTATTTCTCTAGTAATATTTGCATAGATAGTTCCTTATCATAAAAATAGTAATATATCCTTTTACTATGTTTTCTTACTAATTTTCCTTGAATGCATTTAACTTATACTTTAAAATGCATTCATTATTTTTTTTAGTTTAATAAGAAAAGTTATAAGTTCCTTAAAAAAAAGTTATTTATTATAAGTATTTTTATCAAAATCTGGATGTGGATCATGTTAGGATGAACGTGACATATATCTGAGTATATAAATGTTCAAGTATCCGTGAATGAGTGAGTGAAATGTTAGATGGAACCTGATATTTATAGAATGAGCGTATACATTAGATCTTTATAGATAATTATTAACATATAGATAAAGGCTAATAGATAATTGCATGTTATAGATAATTAAGCTTACATATAATATGTATCTTATAGATAATCTGAAACTTGTAGATAATATAATAGCTTGTAGATAATTGCTTATAGATAATCCGGTAGATTATAGATAATTTAGTGTATGTCATTTAATAAGATGGTTTCAATATTATCAATATTTGAATAATAAAGTATTAAAGATAACCTGTTGGCCCAATCGGCCTGATTGCTTAAGATAGACGTTTGTGCTCCTGTATCATGACTAACGTGGAGGGTTAATATATATATATATATATATATATATATATATATATATATATATATATATATATATACGGGAGATCCCACATAAATAACCTAGTGTATTTTTCAGATCTTAGATGATACAACAGGAAAATTTAGAATTATTCATTACCTTAGCATATTCTACATACTTGAGCCTTGCGTACATCAATGATGTAGAACAACCAGCAATGAATTTTGTTTCTCCTTCTGTATTAAGAAATTTTAATTGCATATTAATGCATCAGATAATT
Source organism: Glycine tomentella (assembly GCA_007407185.1). Lineage (NCBI taxonomy): Eukaryota > Viridiplantae > Streptophyta > Magnoliopsida > Fabales > Fabaceae > Glycine > Glycine tomentella. The sequence continues at coordinate 84,901 of PYAF01002832.1, read as the reverse complement.
GTACATTATGTTTGTAGACCAAACTACAGTTTAAGTGGGAAGACTCACATGTATGTCAGCGATTGATTAGGTAGCTGGAGTGCCCGAAGTCATAATTAGGAACTAGCATCGTGATGTTTTTCTGGATCATTATCCAAAGAATAACTAAGGATAAGCCTTGATTGTTGACACAAAGACATAGTTGCCTTATTTAGTTACAAAATAGCCTCTTCCCTCATGTAATTAATAAGGTTGCATACACACTATCCTATCTACATTTCTATTCTTACATGTGATAACAACTAGCTTAGCTAATTAGTGGTTTAGGCAAGCATAAGATGAATTGTAGTTAGTATAAATATGATTGTTTATTAAAAAAAACTAGTAGTCAATTCAAAATTATTAATATTAAACATTGACAAATTTAAGACTTTTTATATTATTATGTCTAGACTTTCATTAATCATAGTTAAATTGATATCTTTTACCTCCATGCCATTTGATTTGCCATATGCCTACTTCCAAATTCTTCCTCTCTGAAGTGCTATCTCCAACTTTGTAAAGTCAAGGATGGCACTGCTGTAAATTTCAACTCCAATTTTATATTGTAACAGTAAAAACTGGATGTTTACTTAATGATCATGGTCCTCAACAAGTGCCTCACATTTTAACCAAAATAAGGAGACATGCCATCTGTTTTATTTAATCCATCATTCACAGATCCCAAATTACTAATACTCAATTTTGGTGCCTGGAGGAATGAGGACAGTGTTTATGAGTTAGTGATCCAAAAAGGCTTAGAATTTCTAGGAAAAAGCATCACCGAGATCACCTTCCAAGAATATTCATTTTTCCATAAAACTTTATCCGATTTGTTGATTAATTAAGTAATTTGCTTAATTCAATGCTTTCCTTAAATAAAAATATTTTTCAGAGTCTCCACAGTCTTGAATCTTGATGAATTATTTTGTAGGATCCGATCCTATTACTTGTATCAGCATTTTTTGTTTCCATTTAAACTTAATGTGTTAGAATTTTCTAGTTTGGCATGTGTATTTTGTTTTGTGTGTGTATATGGCAAATTTAAATAAATAATACAAAAAAAAATAAAAATTAAGAAAATTGGGCAGTTTTCAAACTATTTCAAAAAATGGGGCTGCCTAACACGTCCAAAATAGGCGTGTTTAAACACGCCCAATTTAGGCGTGTTTAAACACGCCTATTTTAGGTGTGTTGCAGTTCCTTCCACCTATATAAACGGCCAAAATTTACTTTTACCTCATTTGTAACTTTTCAACCTTGGGTGAAAAAGTAGCTTGGTGCGCTAAGGAGTTTGGGTAGATTGTTTTTGCGGCGAAGCCCTGTCAACAAGTAAGCGCATTTTATAATTGATTATTTTTTATTATTGAATTGTTGGCGCAGTACATTATATATTCTTAGAAAATTACTAGGGTGCACATGTTAGTTAATGACGTATATGTTAGGTCAGTAGAAAATTGTTAAGTTCATAGATACTATGAAAAAAATTATTAGATTCGTTAATGTTAGTGTTACGAATTTAGATTATATGTTTATAGATGATGGTTAGGTTTTGGTTTTGATGATTGTTGGGTTTAGGGTTAAGGGTTTAGGGTTAAGGGTTTAGAATTAACGGTTTATGGGTTACGGGTTATGGTTTAGGGTTTATTGTGTTTATGTTTATGTGGTAGGTAGTATGGTGTATGGTTTAGGATTTAGGGTTTAAGGTTGATGTTGGTTAGGTTAATGGTTTACGGTTAGGGGATTGGGTTTAGGGGTTTAGGATTAATGGTTAGCGGGTTTGGGTAACGGTTTAGGGTTTATGTATTAGGGTTATGAGATAATGGTTAACTGTAGGATTAGGTTAATGGTAAGGTTTTAGTGGTTGGGTATAGGGTTTAGGGTTTAGTGGTTGGGTTAATAGGTTTAAGGCTTTAGGTTAATGATTAACTGTAGGATTAGGTTAACGGTTTAGGGTTTAGTGGTTGGGTTAACGGGTTTAAGGCGTTGGGTTAATGATTAACTGTTGGATTAGGTTAACGGTTTAGGGTTTAGTGGTTGGGTTAACGGGTTTAAGGCGTTGGATTAATGATTAATTGTTGGATTAGGTTAATGGTTTAGGGTTTAGTGGTTCGGTTAGTGGGTTTAAGGCTTTGGGTTAATGATTAATTGTTGAATTAGGTTAACGGTTTAGGGTTTAGTGGGATAAGGTTTATGTGTTTAGGGTTTTGGTTACTGATTAACTTTTGGATTAGTTTAATTACCGATTGGGGTTTAGGGGGTTCGGTTTAGATGTTTAGGGCTTTGGGTTAATGTTAAACAGTTGGGTTAGGTTAATAGTTTATGGTTTAGGGGGTTCGGTTTAGCGGTTTAGGGCTAAGGGGTAATGTGATTTGATTCCGCAAGAGTCATGGCCACAAGGACATTGTATGTTCGTGTTGAAGGGAATAGTGGAATCTTTTGTAGGTGAGAAAGGTTTGGCTTTGGGGGCTTTGGAAGGACAGTAATAAGATTAACGTCCTCACTGATCACAGTTGTAACAAGTGGTTGTACATTTGTGTTGTGGAAAAAATTTAGATAGAAAAATAAAATATTTGATAGTTATGTACATTATTTTTTTATTAATTTTATCTACTAATTATTTGTAATGTGATATCAACCGAAGTAAAATTAAGTTTAACTTTACTTTTTTTTATTTATATTAAGATAGTTGTTACATGGCAGACTCATCTTCGAGTGATTCTTCGCGTTCTGGATCCGATCATGAGGGTGAGCCCATGGATCCGACGACACATGTCATCCCTACGCCGTATAAGTGGGGTGTTCTGCGTAGGCGGACTCAGCGGACCCATGTTTCACAAGTTGTGTGGAACGAGGACAGAGCTCGCCTGTTGAAGACCCGACGCGGTAAAACGACGGGGGCCACAGTACGACGATATACCTGACATTGTCGGTGATATGTTAGGACGTGCCGGCTTTCTACATGTCGCACGCATGCGACATATTCAGGTATGCATGCTGGAAACTAGTTTAGTAAAGCACAATTTTCTAACATTAATACATATAAATTGATTTTTTTTTCAGATTGATCCTACGCTGATTAGTGCTCTGGTTGAGCGGTGGAGACCAGAGACCCATACATTCCACATGACGCAGAGCGAAATGATGATCACGTTGGAAGACGTGGCGGGTATTTTGGGGTTGCCCACGGAGGGCAAAGTTGTCACAGGGGTCACGGTCGCGGATTGGGAGACCGTCACTGAGGATGTATTCGGTCATGAACCTGATGCAGACACGGAGCTTAAAGGCGGATATTTGCGGCTGTCTTTCTTTGACAGACACTTTGCCCATTGGGGTCAGGTTCATAACGATTTGGTCGATGTGTCGCGATTTACTAAGGCCCACATTGCACGTCTTATTGGATCATGGCTGCTGTGCGACAGATCTGGGGGGAGCATGGTCGCGACCCGTTACGTCCCATTGCTTGCTGGGGACTTCGATGACATTGGATCATATAGCTGGGGATTTGCGGTCCTTGCACATTTGTTTAGACAAATGTGCGAGTGCACAGATCCAAACAGAAGCGACATTGGTGGGTGTCACATGCTGCTTCAGGCTTGGGCGTGGCTCAGGTTCCCCCCCATTGCTCCAGCCATTCCGCTTGCCACTCACCCGGATTGGCATTTTGGACACCGGTATGTTTTACGATATTTGGTTTTTTTAAACAATTTGGGTAATGCAGTCTTATATTATTCTAATGACAATTATTTTGAATTAAGGTTTAACGCTTTAGGCCGGTTTCGAGCATACGAGCTTCTTTGGTATAGGATGAGATTGGAATCTCTCAGCCGGGATGAGGTACGTTTAATTATTTGTAAGTGTTAATTACTGTGCTTATTTGGTCCATGTCTTTATTTGATTGTGTGATTATTATGTCTGTGCAGGTGGTTTGGCAACCATATATGCATTACGACTTTCTTGGTGCTTCTGAGCAGGAGCGACTATTGTGGATGGCAACTACTCCTGTTATTTGCTTCCACACCGTCGAGTATTCCCAGCCTGACAGATGCATGCGCCAATTCGGGAGAGACCAGCCAATCCCAAGGCCAAGGAAGCTTAGGGGTGTGCATGACCTTTCTTTGCGTGGTAAACGCGAAGACAATTGGGTCCGTAAGCTTAGACCGTTTATTAGACGGTGGGAGGTTCGGGACCAGCACATCGAGCTTCCCCCTCTGGTTCAAGGCTTCATGTCGCCAAACCATGAGTACATGGTTTGGTATAGGGAAAATGGGAAGCGGCACATATCGAAGATGGCTGCGAAGACTGGTCGTGGGGTAAGTTTTGTTTCAGTTTATCATTTGTCAATTTATGTTTATTATGATACAACACATGAATGAAACTAATCTTTGTTTCTTAATTTATAGATTGATGGGCTAGAGATGTTGTACTTCGCCCTTAGTCATGATCAGTGGCCGGGTTACAGTCGCGAGTGGGCGCAGCAGGAAGTTAGATGTATACTCTCTACATTCAAAGAGAGTTGTCGCCTGGAGGAGGCAGTGCCACATGCACCAGACACCCAGCTTCAGGATGAGCCACAAGTGTCTGTTGCCGTTGACCGTAGAAGACGGGAGGGGCATGGGCTAGAGCATAGATGGCAACCGATGCATCCTGTTTCAGAGCCCATTGTTGCTGTCAGGCCTCGTACTTCTGGTTATTTTAGGCCTCCACATGTAGGATCGACATATGGCAGCCAGCCCATATATTATGAGTCTCAGCAGCCAGGTGACATGGGGTACGGGGGCACCAGTTCATAGAGTGGCATGCCTGCACATCCCGACTCGCAGCCTGTATATGTTGCTACGGCAATGGCGATGGCATCAGCGGATATTGGGACATCTGGTTCAGCAGCTCATGATCGTTGGCAGGGTCCCAACATTGACGACCTACTCGACACATTTGATTATTCTGCTGAAGGTTGTTGGCCAGCAGGTGTACCATTTCCCACCACCATAGATGATTACCCTCCGCAGTCGTCATATCCACAGCAGGGCACTCCATGTTCAGCATCATATGTAGACCCGTATGCGGAAGGCCCTTCCCAGACATACGCGTCCCAGCCAGAGCATCTTCAGCCTGACCCTACTGAGGTAGACCCCACTAAGCCAGACCCTACTGAGTCAGACCCTTCCCCGGTACCCCGTCGACGAAAGCTACCTGATCGTATGGCCCGTCATAATCAGTGGCCACCGCCATCTGCCTGAGCAGGCCATTTGTGGTTTTTTAATTCAGTTTGTAATACTTTTAATGTTTTGATTTACTTTTGTTTTTAAATTTGTTTAATCAATAACGTTTTTTAAAACATGACTTGATATCATAGGCAACAATCCAATCGGCAAATAACATTACTGCATAACATAACATGACATAACATAACTGACATTTTAAATTACAACGACAATTGAATGCAATGATAGGCATGTTGATAAGCACTACTTAGGTAACTGGTTTCTTAAAAACTGCTAAAATCTCTATTGGACCATAACGTTTCCAATAGTGTGATTCGACTAACATCTTAAACACGTCTTCATCGCTTGTCAACTCTATGATGTGGTATTCGATTGTGTGGTTTGAGTATTTTGCATTGCGGGGCTGTCGGAAAAACAATTTGCTTACTAACTGTGAGTTTTGAATGCCATCAGGGGGAACCCCAACAGGTGCAACTTGCTTTATGACTTCCTTTAGTGTTTCAATGTTGCATCCCGAAGGAATTTCAAACCTTATTGGGTTTGTTCCAGTGAAGGAATAACCCACAAAATTGCCTTGTTGTGGTGTGTGCCACTTGCCGTTGTAATATAGCATTGCATCGTGTGTAGGGACGATGGTGGACTGAAGTAGGTTCAGTATACCGTCGGGTGTTCTGTTGATGGTGCATAATATTTCTATGGAGCCAGCACTTGACATCTGGTTGTTGCACGTTAACATTGTGCAAACATCGTCATCAGTAGTGAGTTTTAAAGAATGAAAGAAAAATTTCTGACCTGCATGTATGGATGGTTGTCGGTAATAGATTTCGTCAACACAGTGGTCAGTATAAAGTTCCAGGGTGTCGTGCATCCTGCTCTTGAGTGTTTGAAACGAACAGGCATTAGGCACTCGCATTGGTTTCGGAGATGGGCATTCAAAAGAAACGTCTGTTTCGTTGTATTTCACTAATCCATTCGGATAAATGAATGCTAATGTTGAATTACAAATATTCTGACTGCTGGTTTCTCCTATGAAAGCCATACTATTCAAATTCAATTTCGAATCCGGAGGATGTGGCCTGGGAGTGGGAGTGTTTGCCTTAAATAGAGGTCACTGACGCCCTATTTCGGCATGATGTAACACGCCGTTTGAAGGCGTGTTAAGTCACGTCCTATTTGTTGGGCGTGTTAAGTCACGCCCAGTTTAGGGGTGTTAAGTCACGCCATATTTCAGCGTGACATAACATGCTGTTTCAAGGGGTGTTAAGTCATGTCCTATTTTAGGCCTGTTAATTCACGCCTTATTGTGGGGCGTTAGGTCACGCACTATTCAGGCGTGTTCAATCATGGCATGTTCGTGGACCGGACACCTGTTTTTAATGTTGTTCATTAGCGATCAAAGGTTGACTTATTAAATTATAGTTACTGTTTATGGTATATTCTTTCGGTCTACAAGTACGGAAACAGAAATGGTATAAAATTAGGTTTTAGGTAATATCATGTCTCATAACGAAATAAAAGGGTTACACATGTCTTTCTAAATAAAATACATTAGCATCACATTAATTAAAAACACATAATTTCAAATTCATGAAGCACCACCACGAGTAGGACAATTCCTCCGATTATGTCCAACCTGCTTGCAAATTCCGCATCTGCCGCGTCTTGGAATTGTTTCCACTTCGTCCATCTCCGTACGTAGTCTAGTGGACCTTGGACGACCCTTTGCACGCAACATCTCCCCGTCAGGTATGACAACTGGATCTTCACTTGGTGGAATAGCACATTCATTACTGATTGACTGCCATGGCAATGAATAGGTCTAAACCAACTTGTTTACCAGGAAGACATCATCCACAAACTGATAAGGATTTTGACGAACATGTAAAGCAGCAGCTGCGGCGTGACTACATGGGTATTTGAACGCCTTAAACTTGCCACACTGACAATAACGCTCAGCAAGGTTGATAGAATATATCCTATCCCAACCCTCTTCCACCTGAAATACTGTTTGCTCAAGATTATATGTGCCTACATGGTGGCCTGTAGCAACGGTCTGGTTATGCCTCATGGCGTCAACCACATTTTTGCAATGTCGCTGTGAATGTTGAAGCTGTGAAACGGCCGCCTGTCCTCTGCATACAAAATACTCAACCAATCGGGTATACGTGTGCTTCATAAGAGCTGTGATAGGCATGTTCCTTGCTCCCTTGAACACCTTATTGACTGATTCTGACAAGTTTGTTGTCATGTGGCCATATCTTCTCCCCTCTACATCATATGCACGTGTCCACTTTTCCTTAGGGATGACATCAATCCATTCTGCAACCTCGGGACTGGTATCACGAAACCGTTCAAACGCGGCGTCAAAATCAACCACACTGGGAGTATAACCTACAGAATAATAATAACATTTAACAAAATTCTGTTTACGTATTCCTCTTAAATTAACGTACTTCAAATACATGTTAACATACCTAAAGTCATCAGGGCCTTCTTCAATCTTGCACTCTTGAACCTTGTATTAAAATTACTGGCAATATGACGAAGGCAAAACACGTGATGCGCATGAGGTGGTTGCCAGCCGGCATCATTCTCCACAGCAGATATGATGCTCCGGTGCCGATCTGAAATGAGACATATATTTTGCATTTGGGTTACGTGGAGGCAAATGTTAGCAAGGAAGTATTCCCACGCTTCCAGCGTCTCCCCCTCAACAATGGCAAATGCCAATGGCAGACACATTATTTCCATCCTGAGTCGTGGCAATCAACAATTTACCTTTATACTTCTCATATAAATGAGTCCCATCAATTTGGATGATTGGTTTGCAAAAGTTAAAAGCCTCGCAACACTGCCTAAAAGTCCAAAACATGCGTTGAAACTCATGTTTTCCCCGTACCAGTCGATTTGCCACAAAATAAGCATTTGTTTGAATATCATAAAAAGAATCTGGTGAGAAACGAAGCATGTAGTTGCACCACCTCGGCAAAAATGCATAAGACTCTTCCCAATCCCCATAAATCATTGCCATTGCTTTCTACTTCGCATACCAGGTCTTGCCATATGAAACTTTAAAGCCATAGGTATTGGTGATCCTCTCCTGAACCAATGCAATTGACATAGACGGTTCCTCCCTGATCATTCCTAAGAATCAAATGGTAACATTGACATTATCAACATACCTCTAAACACAATATTGTTCATATTAACAAAATGTCATAGAAACATACCTACTATAAGTGAAGCAATAACATCAACGTCAAGCTGTTTGTGACCCTGTGAAATATGATCATTCAGACAATTGTGTTTGCCACCCCATCTTGAAACCACCCACTTCTCACCGTACGTTGGTTTGATTACCCTAACCCTCCAAGGGCAACCATCTTTGTGTTGAACACACTTCATCGTAAACTTGGTAGACTTGCTCTCAACCACAGTTGCTTCTTGATGCTCCTTCATGAGGTTCCGTTTAATTGCAATTTGGGCCTCCATTTTCGATGGAAATTCCTGTTTAACAAACAAGTCATCCCGAACCCGAAGCAGAACCTGTAAATGATTCTTCTTCCTCGCATGGATGACTCCAATCAATATACGTGTAATGTGGAATTCCATGCCAAAAAGGAACGACCTCAGCACCTATACATATATGCCAAATAAAATACATGTATATCAAGAAGGCAAGCATAAAACCCCGATTAAAGAATTTTCAAATTGTGTATCCCAATCCAATAAAAACATATTCAAAATGAATATGTATGTACGATCATGCAGCCAAAACAATCAAAGGCAACCCTAAATCCATTATCCAAACAATACACATTATCCAAACACACAAACACTTCGTTGTGTACAGTAAACAATATTCAAATACCAACATGTTTCTGTTTCCTTGGGACAAGCAACTATAACATTGGAGGATATGAATGTTTGTTGGAATTACTCTGTTGTGGGGTTAAACAAATTTGGAATGGAGTAACACTCTCTTGCTATGCTAGCACATTACAATGACAATCCTTGGATAAGTTAAAGTCAACCAATAATGGATGCAATCAGCCAGTAATGGATGCAATTTCGGCCTCATTACCTCATTATGTGCCTACCATCAGCCTAATGTTACTG